>SMDT01000983.1:0-119708 GCA_005392925.1 Aquilaria sinensis
TCTCCAGTGTCATGGGCATGGTCGTGGTGGTACTGGCAATACTTCTTCATGTTCTCTTTGTTGTTAGGGGCCATTGACATGCGTCTTTGGACTCCTTCCTGTTTCCCCAATACTGCCAAGTGTTAGTGTTGTGCCCAAAAGCCAATCATGAGATGATTGTATTTTTGCACATTGAGTCATAATATTTTATCAAGGCATTAATCCAGCAATTGTGTTTGCTATATGCTTTCTGTGCGACATAATCAAACGTAATTACAACCCTAGAATAATAGTATTCTTAAATATCCCTAGTCTAGTATTATTGTAGTCTACATATGGGTACAAGTTGAAGAACTTGTGTACTAGACCGACCTACCATGAGAACGCAATCGTTATATGAGTGTCATAAGTGATTCTCATAGTAATCATGGTATATGCAGTTCTTTGACCTAAGGTCATCAAGGTTCCCTACATGTGAGTCACATACTTTGATACTTCCCTTTGTTGCTCGTGACTGAGTGAACTTGAAGGAGGTCATTGGGTATGTCACATATCATGCGGAGGGATTTGTATGATCAAGATGGGATTTGTCCCTCCTATGTAATGGGAGTGATATCTTCAGGCGCCTTGATAGAGTGAGACTTAGAAAAATGCATGGCCATGCTCGGATGTGTTGATATACGATATAAATGTCA
Source organism: Aquilaria sinensis (assembly GCA_005392925.1). NCBI lineage: Eukaryota > Viridiplantae > Streptophyta > Magnoliopsida > Malvales > Thymelaeaceae > Aquilaria > Aquilaria sinensis. Next base: position 675 of record SMDT01000983.1, read on the forward strand.
TCAGTTTAAGTTAGTCTACTCGGTAATCAAGAAACCAAATATTGGGCTATACGAGAGTGACACAATCCATGTCTCGTGCTTAGTCTTGATATCTTGGACAAAGGGACAATGGCATATATCGGTAATAATCATAAACATTTATTTAAATCACTGAGAATCTTGTCACTTGGGTAGGAAGGATGTGTTGCTAGACACCACTCATTGCTTATGATAATAAATGTGATTTATGATCATTGCCAACGTGGTAAGAGCCTATTGGGTTGCACACATAGAGCTAATTGTATCATTAGAGTGCATGGGCTAATTATTTGGGCTACGGTTTCACAATAATTTCATATTAATAATGGGCCCAAAAATTGAGCCATTATTAAGCCCGAAATTAAAGCCTAATTGGATTAGGGCTTTGAAACCCATTAGGGCTGGAAGTTGAGCCTCACCATAAATACAAATTTTAGTGAGAAATTCGCGCCTCTTGCCCTAGCCTCCCAAAAGGACAGCCGCACTCTTCTCTTGCAATTCCTTGGAGGATGCAAGCTAGCACTGCGAGCGCAAAAGCAACGCATCTCCCAGGACATAGTGAAAGCATGATGATCCCGAAAGGCTCGTGTGGATACCATAGAGAGCCTAAACACGTAAACTGTTTAGGTTTTGTGATTCGACTCTATAGTTGGGTGAGAAATCTCAACCAAAAATTAGGTATGAAAATTTTACTGTTGTGTCCATTGTACATATTCTCGCTATCTACCCTTGCCTCCTGCCCGCCCGTTTTCGTTCTATTCCACGGTCCTTTCTCTAGCTCCCACTTCGCCTTGTCTGTCTTTTCTTCCTTGCTACAATGTGAAACCCTAAATCAGTTGATTGAGTGTTCCAAATGCGCGCTGATGTCTATGTGTTCAATTGCCTTTCGGCCATCTGTTAATTAGATTTATTCATTATGCATTGAACTGCGAACTCGTAATGAACATATGAGATATATGAAGAAATGACACAAATTGATCAATAGGATTAACCCTAGATTGATAGGTATGAGATAGCTACACGGATTAGGATTCTTGCAATAGTTGCAAAAACCTTAGCATTGTTTGGATTAGGGCTATTCGGGCACCGAGAATAAAATATTTTTGGTGGCTCGAATAGAGGTGGTCCTCAGGTGCCTAATTGTTCGAAATAGAAGATTTCGGGCTAACATAATTATAAGACAATTTTTTGCACGCTGGGGGGCAACAACCCCCCAGAAGGGCCCTCCCCATGACCTCACGCACTAACCGGCCAACAGGACCGCTGTATGTGAAGTGCCACATTAATAAAAACTGGTTAATTAATGCGGAATTGGCTTGCATTTCCGTTCTGAGACCGGACATGTTATGCTTATTGGCGTTGTATCATGGTGCATGGTTATATCCCTTGCGGTTGTACTTGTAAATACGGCCTGGGAGTCACACCTTATTCTTGTTATTCTCCGTACATTCTCTTCAACTTTACTCCCCTCAAATGTAACTCAAGGTTTCTTTATTGATGTAATTGTACATTATGGGATCGCCATGGTGGTGTATTCTCATTGGCTTGAGAATATTGCATAGTTTGGGCTATAACCATGTCACATTTATTTCTTGTAAGCATGAGATGCATGTTTTATATTTGTATGTGATGCATGTATAAAACAACCAGAGATAACTAATTGGTGAGATCAAAAGAAAAAAAAATCCCTCAAACAAATATTAAGTCATTAAATGTGATGCCTTCCAAAAGTTGGCACTCGTCAAGACTTTGATCAACATTAGGTGGGCTTGCCAAAGCAAAGCACCTATGTTCATCTTGGTACGGCGCGATGGGATAATAGTGATATCCAAATTGCTAACTTTGGGTCTGACTTAACTAAGTCATCCTAATAGGATAGGGACTTAGAGGCATAGAGTTGGGCTTAAGCTCATGAGATGAGCTTGGACAAGTGTTGTTCACCCAACTATCCAAGAGTTGCATAAGATGCAATTGGCAAGGAGTTGCTTACCTAAGTAGCTGTAAGTTGAGAGAAAAGCCAAAGCTGACTCAGGTTGTGGTCAAATATGGATCTTGGCCCACTAGAATACCTTAGCACCGAGGTGTTCCGAAATAATATCGAGGGTTATTATTTTGAGGAAAATAGTGGGAGTATCGTTTAATAAAAGTCCTTATTAAATGAATTAAAATACATGACTCTTACACTGCATATTTACTGTTGTAGATAACCATGGCACAAAACACATCGACACTTTCGTTGCGATCGATCCTTGAGAAGGAAAAACTTAATGGGACCAACTTTCTCAAATGGTACCGAAACTTGAGGATAGTCCTCAAACAAGAAAGAAAGGCTTATGTCCTAGAGCAGCCCATTCCGAATGAGCCTGCTGCCACTGCTCCAAGAGCTGAAAGGGATGCTCACAAGAGGCATTCTGATGATGCTTTGGATGTTGCATGCCTCATGCTTATTACCATGGAATCTGAGCTTCAGAAGCAACATGAGAACATGGGGGCGTTCGATATGATCGAACATCTCAAAATGCTTTTCCAAGAGCAAGCTAGGCATGAGAGGTTTGAGACCTCTAAGGCATTGTTTCAGTGCAAGATGTCTGAGGGAAGTCCCGTGGGTCCTCATGTGCTCAAGATGATTGGGTACATTGAGAATCTTGAGAATTTGGGATTTGCTCTTCAGAAAGAGTTGGCTATCGATGTAGTCTTGCAATCGTTGCCTGAAAGCTACAGTCAGTTCGTCATGAACTATAACATGAACGACCTTGACAAGTCCCTCCCTGAATTGCTCAACATGTTGAGAACTGCTGAGCAAAACCTTAAGAAGGCTAAGCCCATTTTGATGGTTCAAAAGGGCAAGGGAAAGGGAAAAGCCAACAAGAAGAAGGATAAAGCTAATGGAAAGTCCAATGCTAGTTCTTCTTCAGCTGCACTGAAACCAAAGGGTGGTGTGGCAAAGGAAGGGGAGTGCTTCCATTGTAAGCAACCTGGACACTGGAAGCGCAACTGCAAGCTCTATCTTGAAGAACTTGCTAAGGAAAAGGGAAGTAAGACTTCCACTTCAGGTATTCTTGTTATAGAGGCTAACTTTTCTACTTCCTCATCTGGACTCTTGGACTCATTTGATTTTGAATCATATGAGACATATGAGTCATGTTTGTTGGGCAAGATGACCAAAGCCCCATTCACAGGGCAAAGTGAAAGGGCTAATGACTTACTAGGACTCATACATAGTGATGTATGTGGCCCTATGTCTACACATGCTAGAGGAGGTTTCCAATACTTCATTACTTTCACTGATGACTTCAGTAGATATGGCTATGTGTATCTCATGAGACACAAGTCATATTCCTTTGAAAAGTTCAAAGAATTCAAGAATGAAGTAGAGAATCAACTCGGGAAGAGTATCAAAGTACTTCAATCAGATCGAGGTGGAGAATACTTGGATCAAGAATTTCTTGACTATCTAAAGGAGTGTGGTATAGTATAACAACTCAGCTTCACCTGGTACACCTCAATGGAATGGTGTATCTGAAAGGAGAAATCGAACTCTGTTAGACATGGTTTGATCTATGATGAGTCAAGTTGACCCTTCCAAACTCCTTCTGGGAACATGCTCTAGAGACAGCCACTTTTACACTAAATCGAGTTCCATCTAAATCGGTTCAAAAGACATTATATGAGATATGGAGTGGGAGACTGTTGGGTTTCGGGAGCCAAACAGCGTAGCGGAATTTAACTAAAACCCTCCAGGATCCAAGTGAAACGGGGTAAACCGGGTGTTCGAAAATTTTCATACCTAATTTTAATATTGAGATCTCTCACTCAATTGTAGAGTCGAATCACAAACCTGAACAGTTGACGTATCCAAGCTCTCTATGCTATCCACACGAGCCATTCAGGATCACCACACTTCTGTTAGTGTTGTGCCCAAAAGCCAATCATGAGATGATTGTATTTTTGCACATTGAGTCATGATATTTTATTAAGGCATGAATCCAGCAATTATGTTTGTTGTTTTGTTTCTGCGTAAACTTAAACAAACATAATTGTATCCCTAGAATAATGATATTCTTAAAAGTCCCTAGTCTAGTATTATTGTGGAGCGGGTTGCAATAATACATAACGACTAGCATATGTGGAGACTAATATGATATATGTAGTCAACATATGGGTACAAGTTGGAGAAATTGTGTACTGGACGGACAGACCCTCTAACTACCATGAGAACACTAACATGGATCGTTATATGAGTGCACATAAGTGATTTCCCATAAGTGATCAGGGTAATATGTGTTAAGTCCTTCGACTACTAAGATCATCAAGGTTCCCTACTTGTGAGTCACGTACTTTGATACTTTCCTTTGTTGCTCGTAACTGAGTGAACTTGAAGGAGGTCATTGGGTATGTCACATATCATGCGGAGAGATTTGTATGATCAAAGATGGGATTTGTCTCTCCTATGTAACGGGAGCGATATCTTCGGGCCCCTTGATAGAGTGAGACTTAGAAAATGCATGGCCATGGCCATGCTCGGATGAGGTTGATATGCGAATATCAATGTCATCAGTTTAAGTTAGTCTACTTGGGTAATCAAGAAACCAAAAGATTGGGCTATACGAGAGTGACACATTCTATGTCTTGTGCTTAGTCTTGATATCTTGGACAAAGGGACAATGGCATATATCGCGGTGATTGATCATAAAGGTATAGTCGAATCATCGACAATCTTGTCACTTGGGTAGCCATGATGTGTTGTTAGACACCGCTCATTTGCTTATGATCATAAATGTGATTTATGATCATTGCCAACGTGGTAAGAGCCTATTGGGTCGCACACATAGAGCAATTTTGGATCATTAGAGTGCATGGGCTAATTATTTGGGTTATGGTTTCACTTTAATTTCGTAATAATAATGGGCCCAAAAGTTGAGCCATTATTAAGCCCGAAATTAAATCCTAATTGGATTAGGCTTTGAAACCTATTAGGCCTGGAAGTTGAGTCTCCCTATAAATACAACTTTTAGTGAGAAAATTCACAGGTCTCCTTGCCCTAAGCCTGAAATCAGAAGAAAAAGGACAGCCGCACTCTTCTCTTGCAATTCCTTGGAGGACGCAAACTAGCACTGCGAGCGCAAGAGAAACGCATTTGCCGGGACGTGGTGGAAGTGTGGTGATCCCAATAGGCTGTGTGTGGATACCATAGAGAGCTTGAACACTTCAACTATTCAGGTTTGTGATTCGACTCTACAGTTGAGTGAGAGATCTCAACCGAAAATTAGGCTATGAAAAATTTTCGAACACCCGGTTTATCCCCAGTTTTCATTTGGATCCTGGAGGGTTTACGGTTAAATTCCGCCAGTGCGCTGTTATGTGATCCTGAAACCCAACACAGCTTCCACCATGTCCCGATAGATGCGTTTCTCTTGCCGCCTCTCGCAGTGCTAGCTTGCGTCCTCCAAGGAATGGTAAGAGAAGAGTGCGACTGTCCTTTTGGGAGTCTAGGGCATAGAGACCTGTAAATTTCTCACTAAAAGTTGTATTTATAGTGAGACTCAACTTCTAGGCCTAATGGGTTTCAAAGCCCTAATCCAATTAGGCTTTAATTTTAGGCTTAATAATGGCTCAACTCTTGGGCCCATTATTAATACGAAATTATAGTGAAACTATAACCCAAATAATTAGCCAATGCACTCTAATGATCCAAATAGCTCTATGTGTGCGACCCAATAGGCTCTTACCACGTTGGCAATGATCATAAATCACATCTGTGATCATAAGTAATGAGCGGCATCTAACAACACATCATTGCTACCCAGGTGACAAGATTGTCGATGATTTAACTAAACCTTTATGATATCACCGATATATGCCATTGTCCCTTTGTCCAAGATATCAAGACTAAGCATGAGACATGGAATGTCTCACTCTCGTATAGCCCAATCTTTGGTTTCTTGATTACCGAGTAGGCCAACTGAAACTGATGACATTGATATCGCATATCAACTCATCTGAGCATGGCCACGCATTTTCTAAGTCCCACTCTATCAAGTGGCCCGAAGATATCACTCCCGTTACATATGAGGGACAAATCCCATCTTGATCATACAAATCCCTCCACATGATATGTGACATACCCAATGACCTCTTTCAAGTTCACTCAGTTACGAGCAACAAAGGAAAGTATCAAAGTATGTGACTCACATGTAGGGAACCTTGATGATCTTAGGTCAAAGGACTACATATACCATGATCACTATGAGAATCACTTATGACACTCATATAACGATCCATGTAGTATTCTCATGGTAGGTCGATCCAGTATACAAGTTCTCCAACCTGTACCCATATGTAGACTACATATCTCATATTATTCTCCACATATGCTAGTCATTGTGTATTATTGCAACTCGCTCCACAATAATACTAGACTAAGGACGTTTGAGAATATCATTATTCTAGGGTTACAATTATGTTTATTTTGTTAAGTAGAAACAGAACAACAAACATAATTGCTGGATTAATGACTTAATAAAATATCATGACTCAATGTGCAAAAAATACAATCATCTCATGATTGCCTTTTGGGCACAACACTAACAATCTCCCACTTGCACTAAAAGCCAATCATCCATGTATCTAATACCGATGGACCTAGAATGGCTATCATGCTTCTACTGTGTAAGGCGCTTTATCAGTGGATCAGCAACGTTGCTGTCTGTTGAAGTCCTGCATATCCTTACATCACCCTCTTAATGGTCTCCCTAATGAGATGATAGCGTCGGAGTATGTGTTTGGATCGCTGGTGAGATCGAGGTTCTTTAGCCTATGCGGTTGCTCCATTGTTGTCACAATAGAGCTCTATCAGGTTGGCAATGCTTGGAACCACTCCAAGTTCAGTGGTGAGCTTCTTGATCCAAACTGCCTCCTTCGCAACATCAGAGGTGGCAATGTACTCAAATTCTGTTGTAGAGTTAGCTACTGTCTCTTGCTTTGAACTTTTCCAGCTCATAGCACCACCACCAATACAAAACACATAACTAGATTGTGATCTAAAATCATCCTTATCAGATTGGAAGCTTGCATCGGTGTAACCTGTAATGCCAGTATTTAAGTCTCGGATTATGGAGATAAAAAGGGCTCAGAAAATTTCTCAAAAAAAAAAAAAAAGGAATTGAGCTCATTAAGCTCGGGAGACATTATTTAGGTGAGGAATTGGGTTTATGTGAGTGTTGGACACTCTTGAAATTAAGCTTGGCTTAGGCCAAGAATATTAGTGATAAAATGGTGGAATTTAAAGTTGAAAGACTCAATTGCACAAAGGGATTTTTAGTAGTTGGGCTCAATTGCCCAAAATCAGAAAGTTGGAGGACTAAAGGGGGAATTAGGCCATTTTAAAGGCCTAGGATGCCTTGGCCGGCCATGCCCCTCCATTTCCCAATATTTTATGTCACCTCCCTCCAAATCCCATTATTTTAATCCACCTCCCACCCTTAGTCATCACCTTGGATTCTTTCTTCACCTACTTTTGACTTTTTCTACCAAACTTACCCAAAAGTCTTCCAATTAGTCTTCATTTGTTTTAATTTTGTCTCCCACTCATTTCAAACACATTATTCACCCCCTATTATTTTAATCCACCTCCCATCCTTAGTCAAGACTTAGGATTCCTTCCTCCACCTACTTGTCCCCCACTTTTGACAAATTCAGCCAACTTTCACCAAAGTCTTCCAATTTATCTCCCACTTTGTCTCCCACTCACCCCATGTGAATCACATGATTTCCCTCACTCTCCCCACTATATGGACGACCATTACATGCCTAAAAACACTCTAATTACTTCATTTAACTCTTCTCCATCTCTCTCTACAATCTCTCACTAAAACTCTTTCATTTTCTCTATCAAATTTTGCCTTAAACTCTAAAACACTCTTCCAAACTTCTTCTTCCTTCTAAATTCGGCCAAGAATCATTCTTGAGCATTCTTGAGATTTTACCAAGTTTTCTTGGTGTCTAGAAACTCTTAAGAACACCTCAAACAAGAATCAAGAAGCATATCAAAGAAAGGAGACGTTTTTGGAAGTCATCAACCGGGGAAAGTTTCGGCCAAGTCTTGTTCTTGGCATTCTTATGTTTGAAACTTGTGTTCTTGATGCACATAAGTTTCTAAGGCCTTCCAAGGCAAGGAATCAAGTGGTGGATTCAAGAAAAGACGAGTGGGAGCTCTAAGGAAATCAAGCTGAAGGATTCAGCCATACCTCCTTTCGTTGAGGTATTGTGTGTTCTACCAAGTGTTCTTGGTATTTCCTATGTTTCCAAGTTATGTCAAGCAAGAATATGGCTTGCCAACTTTCTGCCCTTGCAGGATCTTAAGCTAGAATACAAGTTCTAGTTACAACAAGCAAGGAAAAACAAAGAGCCAAGCTTCTAAAGCTTTCGGGCAACAAAAGTTGCTAACAGTTTTGGTAAGGATTCTTATACTCTTTGAGTATTCGGGCCCTTGGGTGATGGATATTGGATTCCATGTGATCCTAAGAAGGCTATAGAGGGCTATGTTTTATTGCTTAGGCAACTCCGTGCTAGCTAGCTACGTGCAAGCATTACGGCTAGGAATTGAGTCGGCCAACTCAATTCCCAAGCATAAAGAGCTCAGATTTTAAAATGGATTAATAAAATGGTTAACCTAAGAAATGAGAAATATGGATCATGCTTGCTCTGCCCTTCAAGGGGATAAGGTGTTAAGTGGTGTGTGTGTTGTATGCTTCTATGTTTGGTTGTGCATGCTAACCCCCAATTATTATTATTATTGTTATATGCATGTACTTGTATCTTCTTTGTCTTAGTGTTTTCTTTGCAGGAGCATGGAATATTTGTTGCCATGTTATTCTTGGCTATGTTAGGCTTTGGAAGCCATATGTTATGATCTGGGAGCCATACAGAATCCTTACTGAGTTTTACTCACCCGCCCTTTTCTACTTTATGTAGGAAAATGAGTACTTGAAAGGAACTAAGTCAAGAGTATTTTATACTCTTTCTGTTGTAAAGGTATTATGCCTATGTGTGGTATTTGCTCAATATTCTAAGTATTCTAAGTGTTATGAGTTGCTTGTGTAACAAGCTAATAAGTGTGGGCTTTATGTGCAGGACTTGGAGTCTAGATTGTGGGAACAAAGTCTCTAAGGTGGGAATGTGTTCTATGTGTGATTTTCCATGTATAATCATCTGCTATGTATTTTGGTTTGTCTTAAAACCAAATTTGTGTTTTTAAGTGTTTATGGACCCTTTACGGTACTTAAGTAAAATGGCATGCTAAATTCAATTCTAAGTATATTCAGCCATGTTGTATGTTTACGGCATACATATGAACTCTTGGACATTTTGGTTGATAGTCATCTTTGGGCCGAAGTAAAAGTTCATAGATGTGCATGATTATATTTTCTAAACACATGTTGAAATATGGAATCATGAATGTCTCGGCCTTATATGTATGTTTAAAGATGAAAATTAAGTAATCTTGAATTATAAAGGAAATACATGCCTATAACGAGTTAAAATGGTAACCAATGAAATTAAAGACATGTATGTGTTTATGTGTATTAGTGGGTTACCAAGACACATATTAGTATGCAAGAAGTATGCATCATAAACAAGTTTCTTTTTCAAAACTTGAATCTGGTGTTTTGGTTGCCATGCATGTACTTAGCTATGTTGGATAACAAGCTTGAAATGAACACGCAAGTTCCACATAAGTACTAGCTTGTTTCCGAGAGCACAATATAAACCTTTAAATAAATACTTAATGAGCTAGTACTAGTAATGTCCTGGGAACATGCCCATATGATTTAGAAATGAATAAGTGCCTCTTCTATAAAATTCCGTTGCATGATTAAGTAATTGGGCCCAAAATGGGCTAGGGGCTAAGTTGGGCATGACATAACCCCTTACAACGAGCTCATCTTCACCTCCAAAGACCAAGAATGCATCCTTAGTGTTTGGTAAGTACTTAAGGATGTTCTTAACAGCTGTCCAGTGACTCTCACCGGGGTTCAATTGGTACTTACTCGTCATGCTCAAGGCATATAAGACATCGGGATGAGTACATATCATGGCATACATGATAGATCCAATTGCTGAGGCATATGGAATCTTACTCATGTGCTCTCTCTCCTCGGGTGTACTCGGATACTGAGATCTAGAAAGATTTATACCATGTGACATGGGCAAGAATCCTTTCTTGGAATCTTGCATGCTAAACCTCTTTAGCACTTTGTCAATATATGTCCTTTGACTTAGCCCAAGAAGCACTCTAGATCTATCTCTATAGATCCTGATGCCTAACATATAGGCTGCTTCACCCAAGTCCTTCATAGAGAAACACTTCCTTAGCCAAGTCTTCGCATACTGTAGCTCAGGAATGTCATTCCCGATGAGTAGTATGTCATCTACAAACAACACAAGAAAACAATAGTGCTCCCACTAACCTTCTTGTAGACACAAGGTTCATCTTCATTTTTGATAAAACCAAACTCTTTGATTACTTCATCAAAATGAAGATTTTAACTCCGAGAAGCTTGCTTCAGTCCATAAATAGACCTTTGCAACTTGCACACTTTATTGGCATTCTCAGGAGTGACAAAACCGTCAGGTTGTGTCATGTACACATCCTTAAGTACTTTTCCATTTTGGAATGCAGTTTTGACATCCATTTTCCATATCTCATAATCATAGTGTACAGCAATAGCGAACAAAATTTGGATGGATCTAAGCATAGCAACTGGTGAAAAAGTTTCATCATAGTCAATACCATGAATTTGCTTAAAACTTTTTGCAACCAATCGTCCCTTAAATGTCATCACATTACCATCCATGTCAGTTTTCTTCTTGAAAACCCATTTGCACCCTATGGGTTTTACCCTTTTAGGTGGGTCAACCAAAGTCCATACTTGGTTTTCATACATGGATTCCATCTCAGATTTCATGGCCACTACCCACTTCTCAGAGTCAGGCCCCGACATAGCTTGTTGGTAGGTTGTGGGCTCATCCTGATCCATGAGCATGACATCACCAGTGTGAGTCATGAGAAATCTATATTTCTCAGGCTCACGCTGAATCCTAGCAGACCTACGTGGGCTTTGTGCTACAGGAACAGACTCTTGAACCACAACATCTTGTGGTGTCTGTTCAGGTTCCATCTTAGGTTTGATGTCTCCTCGTTGTTCTTGAATTTCTTCAAGTTATACTTTCCTCCTACTAGTTCCTTTAGAGATAAACTCTTTCTCTAAAAACACACCGGTTCGAGCAATAAACACTTTTTGCTCAGAAGGATTGTAGAAATAGTAACCCTTTGTTTGTTTGGGATACCCAACAAAAAGGCATTTTTTAGATTTGGGCCCTAGTTTGTCAGAGGATTGACATTTCACATAAGCATCACAGCGACAAATCTTCATAAAAGACAAATTGGGACGCCTCCCACTCCATATCTCATATGGTGTCTTTTAAACCGATTTAGATGGAACTCGGTTTAGTGTAAAAGCGGCTGTCTCTAGAGCATGTCCCCAAAAGAAGTTTGGAAGGTCAGCTTGACTCATCATGGAGCAAACCATGTCTAACAAAGTTCAATTTCTCCTTTCAGATACACCATTCCATTAAAGTGTACCTGGTGGAGTGAGTTATGATACTATACCACACTCCTTCAGATAGTCAAGGAACTCTCGATCCAAGTACTCTCCACCTCGATCCGATGGAAGCACTTTGATACTCTTCCCGAGTTGATTCTCGACTTCATTCTTGAATTCTTTGAACTTTTCAAAGGATTCTAACTTATGTCTCATGAGATACACATAGCCATATCTGCTAAAGTCATCAGTGAAAGTAATGATGTATTGAAAACCTCCTCTAGCATGTGTAGACATCACTATGTATGAGTCCTAGTAAGTCATCAGCCCTTTCACTTTGCCCTGTCAACGGGGCTTTGGTCATCTTGCCCAACAAACATGACTCATATGTCTTATATGATTGAAAATCAAATGAGTCCAAGAGTCCATCCTTATGGAGCTTGGATATGCGGGCCTCTTTTATATGGCCCAAGCAACAGTGCCAGAGATAGGTCGGGTTCGAATCATTTAATTTGACCTTCTTGGTATTCACATTAAAGATAGGATCTTTGAGGTCTAGAACATACAACCCATCGCTAAGTTGAGCACTGCCATAAAAGTTTTCATTCAAATAAATAGAACAACATTTGTCCTTTATTATAAATGGAAAACCTTTCTTGTCCAAACAAGAAAGAGAAATCAAATTTCTACTAATAGTAGGCACAAAGTAGCAGTTCCCTCATGATGGTCCCCACCTAATTATGGCAAGGATAGGGAGTTGGGATGTCAAAAGAATGCTCATTCATTATGGTTCTAATGCCGACATTCTGTTCTCCCACCTATTGCCAAACTTGGGCAGCTCCAATGGTGATCTCAAACCGGTTACTTACCCTACATTTGGTGTAGGTCCCTCCGAACTCCCTGTGCTCGGGTGGATTGATCTGCCCTTGATGCTAAGGGGAACTTTAGTCCAGAACAAGAAAAAGATTTTCGGCTCCACAATGACAAGGTTCATCATCATAAATGTCCTTTTTCATACAATGCCATCCTCGGATGGTAGACACAAAGGAATCTCCACATTCACCGACATGTGAAATTCCTAAAAGTCACCTTCGCCATGAAGGAAGGCATTGTAGAGATATTCCTTAATCAAGCTGAGGTGAGGAAAGTCTTCATGAAGGCTAGACAAAGTCCAATGAAAGTTCATGCACAGACTTCGGAAGAAAAGAACATACTCGCTAAAGAGACGATAGGAGAAGGAGTAGGTGACTTCAAAAAAATAGAAACAGAGGATGTAGAACTTGTCCCTGGCTAAAGTACCCGAGTAGGGAAACAACTGGCCAAAGGTGACAAGAAAAAACTTGTATCTTTTCTAGTAATGAACAAAGATCTATTTGCCTACTCTCCAAAGGACATGCCTGTGGTAGACCCTTGGATAATTCAACATAGCCTTAAAGTGCGTCCAGAGGTGAAGCCTGTTCGGTAAAAAAGTTCAGCCTCTCAGCGCATAAGAACAGCTTCATCAGAAACAAAGTTCAACGGTTAATGGAAGCAGGTGTAATAAGAATGGTCAAGTACCTTGAATAGCTTAGCAACATTGTCATTGTTTTGAAGGAAATGAGTGATAAGCTCCGAATGTGCATCGACTTCTGAAACGTAAATGATGCCTATCCTAAGGATTCATATCGTCTTCCACCAATAGATCAATTGGTGGACTCCACCACCAAATACGGTTTGCTCAACTTCCTTGATGCCTTCAGTGGATACCACCAAATTTGGATGGATCCCAAAGATGAGGAGAAAATTGCCTTCATCACCAAAGTTATGACCTACTGCTATGTCAGAATGCCCTTTGGTTTAAAGAATACGGGGGCCACGTACCAAAAGGCTGATGAACAGGGTGTTTGACACTCAAATCGGGAGGAATATGGAAGTTTATGTCGAGGATATGATAGTTAAGAGCGAACTGTGTCAGGATCATCCCTTAGTGCTTGGCTTAGGCCAAGAATTTAAAGAAAATGCAAAAATAAACTTGAGGGACTTGATTGAAAAAGTGAATAAGGGTGTAAGTGCAAAGCTGAGAAAGTTTGGGACCAAATTTCATATGAAATTCATTTATGTTGCTAATGCCGAGACACAAAGTTAAGGACTACTTTGAGTACTATTTTGGGTACTAATCATGTAACTAAGGAGTATGGTTGGAGTGCATTAGACAATGCAAAATTAATCAAGGCCGAAAGGGGTATTAAGCCATTTTTAAGGCCATGTGGCCTACACCTGGCCAATGCATGTTTCCACTCAAAATGAAGCCATCATTTTCTGTTAGCCTTCACTCTTGCAAGGCTGAAACAAGTTCTTGAAGTTCTTAGTGAGTTGTTACCGAAATCTTGGGAATTTGATGTTGAATTAAAGCTTGGAAGGGAAAATCAAGCTTGGATTTCTTCTTTCCAGCACTAGGCGACCTCACACTTCCATTTTCAAGCTCGATCTTGAGCATTCAAGTACAAACTGAGAAGTCAAGCTTGGATTTGAGGTAGGGTTCATGTTCTATTTGATTTCTTAGTAAATTTCCATGATCAAGTAGTTAATGGCGGCTAAGTGATAGTCAATTTATGCTATATGATCTTAGTTTGCTAGATGAGCATTTAGTGAACTTTTGGGTTCATGTTATTTGGCTAGCTAGTTAAGAGTAATGGCAAGCATCTAAAGTGCTTAGTGAGTGGGCCGGTTTACTAATGAACTTGGAGCTCTACTAGATTTGGTGAACTTTTGGGTTGCTTGCAGTGCAAGATTGTGCAATGATGCTTGCTAGTGGCTTTGGCCGAATGTGAACTTGTGGTGTGTGTGTGAGTTTGTGTGGTTGTTTGAGTTACTTGTGTGTGCTAACCCATAGTAGATAGTATTTATGCCTATATAGTGTTTCGGTCATTATATGTATATATATTGTATCTTGGTGTTTTCATGTCTTTCTTGTAGGTTAAGTAAGCTTTGAGCAGGTTAAGTCTCAGACTTAACTAAATAGACTCAATTATGAGTTGTTATGAATTTTACTGAGTATTTGTACTCATGCCCATATTATTGTGTTTCAGGCAAGGACATTGAGCTTGAGTGAGATTGCTTGTACTTGCTTGCTTGTGTGTGCTAGTAATACACTTAGTGTTCAAGGCTTGTGTAGTTGTGGGACTGTCTAGTTTGCAAGATTGATGTGTAGACCATTGCATTGATTATGGTGTTCACCTTTATGGCCATGAATATGGTCATTGGGCTAGTGCTTCAGTGTGTGCTTTTGTATTGCACACATAGGTACCTTCTTGGGGAGTATGGAAAAACTTGGACTGTAACATAATCTTGGCTAATGTTTAGGACGTGTATCATCCTTAGTATGTTTCCAAGTAGAAGATGCTTGGTTATAGGCTTTTGTGTACATATGTAGCCTCGGTTAATTTTGGTTTTGATTGTACATATGTTGGATGCTTGTATGCCAAGTTATATTATTGTTATGAGATGATGGATGTGCTTTATGGAGTTAAACCTCTTGTATACTATACTTGGCCGAAAGCTCATATGCATCTAAAACTTGGTTTTCAAACCTTATTAAGTTATGGCCTTCTTCGTTGCCATGCATTGAAATAGTACACTTGATGAGCACACACATCCTAGACACTTAAGGAAATAAGTGTATGCCTTGCTTGTATTGCAAGTTATCAATTATTGCCTTGCTTGTTGTGCAAGTTATTGAGTTACCGCCTTGCTTGTGGTTCAAGTTAGTGGTTGGGCCTTGCCTTATGCTACAAGTAATCATTCTAAACTTCACATAAGCCTCTTGGGGCACTTCCCAAGCTCCCAGCTTAAGAAAATAAGACTTAAATTTACCCACCAGAAAGTTGGCCGAAATTAAAAGCAGTTAACAACAATTAGAAACACATTTATTTAATAACTTTCTAGGTAGTATTTGGTGAGTGGCGCTGAGAGTACATAGGCTGGGGCCTGTGTGTGGTGTGACAAACTGCCTAGTAGTCATATCTTAGACTTAAAGGAAACATTCCACCGATTTCAGGAATTCGGAATCTGTCTCAACCCGAAGAAGTGCGTGTTCGGGGTGAATGCGGGCAAGTTCCTTGGATTCATGGTATCGAAAAGAGGTATCGATGCCAAACCATAAAAAGTTAAGGGCCTGCTAGGATTCTGAACTCCCATAACAACCAAGGACGTGCAAACGCTGATTGGGAGAATCACTTCCCTTAGTAGATTCATCTCCAGATGTGGTGATCGGTGCCGACCGTTCTTCAAAGTGCTCACCAAAGTCGCAAAAAATGAAAGTACTTTCGGCTCCAAGGAACGTCCTTGGAACGAAGACTGCCAAAAGGCCTAGGATGAGCTCAAAAGCTACCTAACCCGTCTGCCGACACTTTGGCAGCCAAGGGAAAGAGAACCTCTCATCCTTTACCTCGCCATCAGTGAAAAAGCGGTGAGTTCGGTGCTTGTAAAGGAAGAGGGATGAAGGCAGTGGCCAGTATACTATGTGAGTAAGTCCCTACACGGTGCCGAAGTTAGGTACCCTTTTATACAGAAGGCCATCTATGCCTTAGTATTGGCAAGTAGAAGGTTGCGACCTTACTTCCAAGGACACCCTACTACTCTCCGAAGTAACCTACCTCTTCGGGATGTCATGAGGAGGGTAGACCACTCAGGAAGATTGTCAAAATGCTGCATTGAGCTCAGTGAATACGACATTACCCATGAGCCGAGAAGGGCAATAAAGGCCCAAGCATTGGTAGACTTCATTGCCAAAGTCCAAAAAACCGAGGATACCCTGGAAGACCTCAAAAAAGATGAACCTGAGTGGACACTCTTTGTTGATGGAGCCTCATGCTCTGAACACCAAGGAGCTAGAACAATCCTCTGTGGTCTCGAAGGTATAGAAGCGAGGAAGGCCATCAAATTCGGATTCAATGTCACCAATAACGTCGCCAAATATGAAGCCCTCATAGCATGCTTACGGCTGGCAAAAAGAGTTGGTGTGAGAAACTTGAAGGCCCACAGTGATTCTCAGCTAGTCATCCGACAGATGACGGGGGATTATGGCGCAAAGGACCTAACCTTGGCAAAGTACCATGACCTTGCCAAAAAGCTCATCCAAGAGTTCGACATGGTACATATAGAAAATGCACCTCAGCGAGATAATGCAGAAGTAGACACTTTGGCCAAATCAAAGAAGTCCACCGAAGTACTATATCAGCCAAGCATAGTGATATTGTGTGCAACAACCTCAAACAGAGGGCGGAAAGATCAAATCAAAAAATATCTCACAATGTCAGAACTTCCCGAAGACCTTCATGAAGCCGTGAGAGTACAAAAATGCTCGGAAAGATACTTCCTGATTGGGAAAGAATTGTACCGACAAGGGTACACAAGTCCGTTACACAGGTGTGTCAGCGAATAGGACATTGAAGTTGTCCTGAAAGAAGTCCATGAAGGGGCTTGCGGTTCTCACATAGGAACTGACACCCTGGCCAGAGTACTACTTCGGCAAGGATATTTCTGGCCCACCTTGAGGAAGGATGCGAGGCAGTTCGTCCAGAAATGCGACAAATGCCAAGGACACGCACCTATCCAGAGACTACCCTCGGAAATGATAACTTCATCAAACTACCCCTACCCCTTTTCCGTATGGGGTATTGACCTCATTGGCCCTCTCCCAACATCTCCTAGAGGAGCGAAGTTCTACGTAGTCGCAGTAGATTATTTAACCAAGTGGATCGAGGTAGAGCCTTTAGGGGCAATCTTAGTGAAGGACATACAAAGATTTGTTTGGATGAACATCATATGCAGATTCGGCATACTGAGGGTGATAGTAGCTGATAATGGTTCCCAGTTTACCGATAAAGGTTTCTAGTAATTCATAGTCAACCTCGGGACAAAGTTCCACTTCACCTTGGTGGCCCATCCTCAGAGCAATGGACAAGTTGAAGATTCCAATAGAACAATAAAGGATGGCCTGAAGAAAAGGTTGAAGGAAGCAAAGGGAATATGGCTAGGAGAGCTTTCAAGTGTCCTATGGGGCTATCAAACAACCCCTAGAAGAGCCACGGGTGAGATGCCCTTCTCACTCATCTTCAGCGCAGAAGCCATTATCCCCATTGAGGTCGTACAACCATCAATCAGGATACACGTGTTTGAAGAAGAAGGGAATAACCTCGATTTAAGAACCAAGTTGGACCTCAATGACGAGCATAGAGAGATGGTCGAGCTCAGAAGAAAAGCTTTCCAGCAGAAAGTAGCCGTCACTACCAACCTGCACGTCAAGCGAAAAGGAATCAAGAAGGGGCACCTTGTCCTCTGAAAAGCTGAATTTGAAGCATGAAGACCATCTCACGGAGTACTTCGAGCAAACTGGGATGGACCTTATTTGGTCATTGATGAAGTTCGGCCAGGAGTCTACAAGCTCGGTGACACCGAAGGTGGAGAAATGAAAAATACATGGCATTCAGATTCCTTGAAAAAATTCTATACTTAGAAATCTTTTTCTAAGGAAAAAATTGTACAGTTCTCACCAAGGGTGATTGACTGAACATGGTGTAAAAACCAAATGAATTTGTCCCTGAAAATGCTTGCGTGCAAGATTATACATTTTTTTTAAGGCATAATGACCGAACAAGTTGGCCTCCGAAGGAGAAAATGAAACATGTTCTCTCCCGAGGGGGAAAAATGAACATGGTCACCTCCAATGGATGAAAACCAAAGATGGTTATTTTATCAAAGTGCCTCAGTAAATTTACACACTTAGAAAAATTTTCAAGAAGAAAGTTGCGCAAAAACACCAAAGAGGCATAACCAAAGATGGTTATATCCGAAGGTGAACATTTCGTTCAACCAAACATGGTTTGGAGAAGCATTCATGTGACCAAACATGGTTGTACCTGAAGGAGGAAGGCCAAAAGTAGTTGCTTCCTGAAGTGCATAAGTGAAGAACTTACAAAAATTTTCAAGGATGAAATGGTCCAAATGTGGATATGTCCGAAGGGTCACTTTTTTCAAAAAATGTTAACCAAATGTGGTTGGCGAAAAAATGACTTAACTAATTGTACATGTGTTAAGTTTCACAGAAGATAGTCTTTTTCCAAAGGATGATGACCAAACATGGTCGCAACACCCTTTGACGGCGAAGATAGTTCAATAAGGAACTTAGCCAAAATTTTGAAGAAAGAAAGTTTCATTGAAATTTTGTTAAGAAAGTTTCATTGAAATTTTGTTACAAAGTAAAAATGGAGCAAATTACAAGGAAAAAAAAGCAAAAGGAAGCCTATTCGGGGTCCTGGACACCTACTAGCTCCTTGGCATCTTCAGCTACCTCACCTTCGGCGTCATCTTCTTTGGAAGCAACTATTTGGCCCGAAGGTGGATGAGCTGGGAGATTAAGGAGCTCTATCCTTGACCATTCCCAAGATGGTCCTTTGGGGATGTCCAGGGCCGCCAAAAAGGAAAGGTCATGGTCAGGAAATTTGGACAGAACTTGGTGACGGGCCAGGCAAAAACCAACCTGATAAGAGGACTTACTTGCCTGGTCAGGCTTATTCTTCTCCACATGCAAGTCCTCCAGTTCTTTATTGACAACCGCAACCTCCCTCTCTAACTTTTTCCTTTTCTTTTTCTCCTTCTTTAGCTTGTCGACCTTGTCTTGGAGTTCGGAATTAAGAGCAAATGCCTTTGTAAGATCAGCATCGGCATCGTCTCTCTCCTTTCGGAACGCCTCGTTTGCCGAGGTCAAATATATCACCTTCAACCCGAGGTCCGACATCTTCGTCGAAAAGTCCTGAATGAGCTCCCCTTAACTCTTCAAAGACTCTTCCCGAAGGTTGGCCAGCTCTTCCTTGGCTATTTTATTAAGCTCACCATACTTGACGACAGAGCTGGCAAGGTGCTCCTTAGCCTTTGCCAAGGACTCCTCCGACTGACCTCAGGCCGAGGATTTTTTGGTTGCCCAAGCTTTGAAGTATCCACTCTATGCCAAGAGCTGTAAAAGGAAAGGCAAGATAGGGATCAGAAACGGGCCAAAAACTTAGGAAATTTTGCTAAGTTCCAAAAGGTTCAAAAGCTTACTTGGGTAGCATGTTCACTCATCCTTGTGGTGAGGACCTTCTCATTCGAACACTCCTCCGTGAGGGACTAGAAAGTGGCGTTTGTCAGGACCCCTTCGGCATCTAAGGAGCCATTTTTTGGCTATCCTTGAAGAACAAGTCCATGTCCTCCGTGAAAGTCTAGGAAGGCTCATTTGGCACTTTTTCCTTTACAATCTTAGTGTCCCAAAGAACCTCTTCCAGGCGTGCTCCACCACCCACTGAGCAGGTGCTTGCTCCTCTGTAAAATCACGCCAAAGTTTCATTAGCACGTTATCCCTTAGCCATTCATCTATAAGGTCTAAAATGCCAAAAATTCCCAAACTCAAAGAAGAATGGCTAAGGGACAACCTGGTGGAAGCTCGGCATCGTCTCCCTTGGAGTCACTGACCTTGAGGACCTTAGCAGGAACATGCTTGCCTTTCCTCTTTCGGCGCTTTTCAAGCTCCTCTGCCGAAATTCCCCGAACCGAGGTCCCCAAGATCTTCGCCGCAGTATTGGGACTTAGGGGAGTTGAGTAGATGGCTAGTTCCAAAGGGGGTCGGCGTGAATAGAAGTTTGATCGTGCACCTCCACATTACCTTCGGGCGGAGGAGGAAGGGAGTCCTTCTTGACTTTCTTCGACTTCAAGGCCGAAGATGGTCCCCAAGCGCCTTCTTCCTTTTCAGCGCCAACCTCTTTCTCTGCTGCTCCCCCTTTTCGGCCCGACCAAGGAAGAGAGACTTGTAAAATGCAGTGAACTTGTCACCCATCTCTGCAAAAAGAAGAACATCAATGTAAGTACAGAATGAGATATATGAAAAAATAAGGAAAGAAACCTACTCTCTTCAAGAACCAGATATGTGAGTTTGCTCCAAATGAGCATTACCAGCCACGCCTTCTCCCCATTAAAAGAAGGCTTCAGCATGTTAAGGTCGGTAATGTGTTCCTTGATCACCCCTAGCTCCCGAAGGACCTCTTCAGTAATTAAATTCCATCTAATGGGAAAGGCGTATAAGGAACGTGGAGGGGCCTTGGGATGCCAGTCTGTGACAGCCCGAATACGGATGTCGAACTCCTGAAATTGGGCTTCTAACTCTAAGGTTAGCAGCTTCCGGGGATCAATTACATCAATATCCAAAGTCCCTGAAGCCCATTTGGTCGGCACATGCTTCCACTGCTCATGGAACAGCAGAAAGAAGAACTTCTTCTGCCATCCTTGCTAGCTATCCTTTGTCCAAAAGGTGAACGTGTACTTCCTGCTCCCAGATCCCAGAGGAAGCAAGAAGTATAATCCACCCTTTGGGACAGGGTGGGGTTTGTAGTATTGCATGAAGAAGATGAAGTGGGGCTCTATCTTGAAGACCACACACATGCAAAGAAAGGCATTAAAATAAGAATAGCAGTTCGGAGGAAGTTGGTTCACAGCTATGCCATGGAGCTGGCAAAAGTCATAAACCATCTTCGGCGGAGGATACTGAAGTCCGGCCTTCAGTTGGGCCTGAAAGACGGTAGCCTCATCCGAATGAGGCATATAACTAGGCATTCCTGAACTAGGTAGCCTAGTGATAGCATAAGAAGGAAGGAAGAATTTGACCAACCACTTCTGAAATTTCTCCGAAGTGGCACAGCTTGGATGAGAGTTGAGGGGAAGCCAGCTCTTAGGAATGGGATAAGTCTTAGCTTGGGGAGCAGACATGTTCGAAAAGAAAAAGTCTAACCTCGGGAAGCCAAAAGAAAAAGAATTAGGAAGACACACAAAAAATACAGAAGAACGACTTCGGAAAAAAGACCCACCGAGCTCGGAACAAGGCATAAACTTCAGAAGACCACCGCAAGTGTCATTGAAAATTGCTCCACCGCTAGCACTGCCGCCAAAAAAAGAAAGAGATAAGAGGAAACTCGAGAGCAAAAGATAGAAAAGGAAGATAAGTGTGGAAAAAATTGACGAGGAAGGGTTTATATAGGCCGAAGGAGGCAGGCGAAGCATCGCCATAATGATCCCTCGATGGCAAAGATATGCAGATGACGTAACGGACACAACTATTCACTAGTCACTAGGTGACATGTGTTACTTGATGCATGAAATATGGGCATGCCTCCTGAGAGTTAGCAGACTTACGCAAGCTTAGCCCAAAGTGACGCGTCTATACGATCAAGAAGATGTGACAAGTCACTGAGGCAACAAAAAATCAGAAGGGGAATATGCACTTCAGTCCAAAGCAACAACTTTGGGAAAATTAAAAGCTCGCCCAAAAATGAGGAAGTATTGCTTGAATGATGACGGGAATACCTCGGCTTGAAGAGACATGTTAAAACCAAAAAGGTGCCCTCTTCCAAAGCAGGTAACCTCGATCAAAAGTCCAGTCATAGTAGTTAAGACGGCTGCCACCTCCCAAGAGTTCCACGATAAACTTGTAAAAGCTCAGGCACTGAAGATACAACTTCGGCTTCCCGAGGGGGGCATATGATAGCCAAAGGGCTATTACCCTTGGAGATTTCCCAAATTGGCTTCATGAGTACCATCCTCGGGGAACAGACGTGACCAACCACGGGAAAAAGGGAAGGCCCCACCATCCTCAATGTGAACACCACCCTATAACCGAAGGGCCAATATCTCCAAGATTTGATCACCTGGGCAAAGACCACCTTCGGTCAAGACTTAGCCCGACCCTCGGTAAGTGATTGGACCGACCTTAAAACAAGCATGCACAACCACCCTCGAGTGGTGAGCCCACCAACTTCGGAAGTGTATATCCCCATCCTCGACAAGGGAGAATGTCTCCTAAAGGTGCCCCATTTTGTCGAACGAGCTCACCTAACAACACTCGGTGATAATGTCGGGCCGAAGGAGACCTCCTGTCCTGAAGGAGTTCCATACTCCGAAGGGTTCTATCTTCCTGAAGAGGTCTTGTTGAGACATGATAAAAATGGGTAAGGAGCCTTTGACACAGAGACCTCACACATGTCCCTGACCTCTGGCCAGAACGGCCTACGGCCAGCTGGAGATACCTATCTCCGAAGGTACGGACCATATCCGACCGTACGCATGTCATGATCTAAGCAGGCTGTGCCAAACGGCCTCATCCCTACACCCTCCTATAAAAACTTGGGATTGACCTTGGTAAGAAGATGCATAACTCTCCACTCTTTGCTCCTTACTTCCCAAATACTAACTTGGGCGTCGGAGGCTCCTCCCCTGGAAACACGTTCCGGGGAGCTCCTAACCCTTGTTCTCCTGAGTGTTTCAGGCACCCTCATACCGGAAGTCTCTCCTTCAAGCCAGCATGTTATACGATGAGGATGCCGCCACGCATCAATCCTAAGTAAGCCAATAAATACCCAAATTTTTTTAGCAATGACTCCCCCAAAACATGTTCATCTGTTTCTCCATTGCTTTACACAAACTTGGGAAAATTAAGAAGGCACTCATCAGATACATAGGGATTGCTTATGGGAATACCTTCAGTAATATCTCCGTGGCCCCTTTAGATAGAAACTTCAATTTTTAGCTGCTATGATTTTACCAATCTCTGCCACCAAATAATTAAAGCACTTCTTCCGACTCATCCCAAAAATCATTGAAAGACAGAAATACTTCTCAATGTTTGTTTCAGCAGCCACTCCAAATTTTTGCAGGATTACTTGCTTATGGCTTGGTCACGTATTTGGTGTGAAAAAGAGCCCAAATTTTCCCAAATTTATCCTTTGATCTAAAGCTCTCCAATATTTCCAAAGAGGGCCAAGCACAACCTTGGCCTCACTCTGATTAGCCCCACAAACCAATAGAGTGTTGTCAACAAAAAGGAGATAAAAAACACATGGAGCCCATCTACTTGCTACTAGTCTCACCACCTTGTCTTCTTTTACTACTCTAGACAGGATGCCCAACAAACCTTCAGCGCACAAATTGAATCAATATGGAGAGAATTGGTCACCTTGATGAAGGCCTCACTAAGGCATAATATTAGCATAAGGAACTCCATTGATCAAAACTGAGTAACAAGCCAAAGTAATGCGCCATATGATCATGAAATGGATGATTTCGTAAAACCCAAGTGCCACATCATCCTCTTCACAGAGCACCATTTGACCTGATCATAGGGCTTGGACATGTCCAGCTTGATAGCACAATTACCCTCACCACCTAACCACTTGTTTTTTGTGCCATGGAGTAGCTCTTTCTCAATTTGAACATTGTTAAAGAAAAGTCTCCCATGGATAAATGCACTTTGCTCCTTTGACACTTTGCTCAATAAAATTCTCTTTATTCAATTTGCACCATTTTCAATACCAGCTTATAAAGTACATTACACAAACTAATGGGCCAAAACTGCTCCATGCTCTCTACATTTTTT
Source organism: Aquilaria sinensis (assembly GCA_005392925.1). Lineage (NCBI taxonomy): Eukaryota > Viridiplantae > Streptophyta > Magnoliopsida > Malvales > Thymelaeaceae > Aquilaria > Aquilaria sinensis. The sequence continues at coordinate 24,729 of SMDT01000983.1, forward strand.
ACCTTTGGTATTAGAGCAATAACAATGTGATTTGCCTCCTGTACACTACCTCCACCATTCAATAAAATTCAGCAAAATTTAGAGCTATCATAACTAACCTTAAGCCAAAATTTTTGGTAAAATTGTGCAGTAATTCTATCATGTCCCGGAGCTTTGGTTAGGTTCAATTCTCTTAGAGTTGCCTGGACCACCTCTTTACCAAACCCTGCTGACAACACATAATTCATCTCATTAGTAACTCATCTTTCCACTAAGACGGAGACCTCATCCATCTCAAGTGGCTGAGAAAACTTGAAGAGCTTCAAAATAATCCACTGCCAGTTGCATTATTTGCTCAATTTTCTCCCCCCACACACCAAGGCTATCACGCAACTAAGCAATTTTCCTCTTTGTTAAAGCATAGGCATGAAAAAATTTTGCATTATGGTCTTTTTCTTTTAGTCAGTCCAACCGCGCTCACTGTTTCCACATAATTTTCCCCCAATAGTGAAGCTCTTTTAGGTCAATTTTTTATGCTTTTTTTATGATAAAAGTTTAAGCACCTAAGACCTGCCTGACTCACTTTCTAAAGCTCCACCTCTAGATCTCTTTTCCTTTTTGAAATATGACTAAACACTTATGGGTTCTGAGTTGTCTAGCACTACTGGACATGTTCTATTCACTCCATTACACCTATACTCACCTGCAAACCTTTTCCCTTTTATGCCTCGGATACCACCTTTGGTAGATCAAGATGGTGATGCCATAAACTCTTAAAGTTAAAGGGTCTTATTCTGGCATAGTCCACCAAAGAAGGGTGTAACTCAAGCACTAAGGCACAATGATCTAGAAATCACACATTTTGAACTATAACCATTGCTTTAGGAAAAAAACTTGCCACTCTAGGGTAGCTAGCACACGATTAAGATATCACAAAATGATTTCCCCACCAGTCCTAAAGCTTGACCAGGTGAACTAAGGGCCATGAATGTCCAGTTCTATAAAATGACAATAATCCACTGCCTTGCCAAACTCCTCATTCGGTCTAATACTATGTTTTTTCCCCACCAAATTTTTCATGCATATGTAAAATTTCATTAAAATCTCCCACACACACCCAAAGGAGCCCCAAGCCATATTTAAGCTAGCCAAATGACTATGAATTACTCTTGGATCACTGTAAAACCATATGAAATGAACTTTTTGCTTTATCTGGCCTACCCTTACCTCCATATTGATATAGTAATTGGAAAAACTGAGCAATTTTGTCGCCACTTCTTAACTCCGAAGAAGAGTTAACCCCTTCTGTCCTTGCCACAGATAGATGAGTTTCACTTAGAAAAATAATGATAGGTTACACCCTTTGGGTGATGGATTTTAACGAGCAAATTGACTGTAACTCAGCCAAATTGCAACAGTTCAGAAATAGGCAACTCATGGCTCTCACTAGGGTTGAACATCAACCTCCATCGATTAGATGTCATTAGAGCTCTTAACCCAACACTTCTTCTTTGTCACATCCACCTCTATTCGTACTGCCTCAGATTGCCCAATTTCATTTCTACCTTGTTTTCCTAGCATCACAGTACTAGCCCTTCTTGCATAACCTACCCCACACCCTAGTTGCTCACTTCTAATGTGTTATAAAATGAGCGACCACACTGTCTATCGTAATCGACTCCAAGGAGAAGTCAATAGTCAATGGCTACACCACTTAGCCCATCCCACATTTTCTCCTCATGCTTTGATTTTGACCTCCTTTCCCGTAACCCTTTCGAGCCCCTATAGTTTCCCTTATGCCCAATTAGAATGCCATGTGCTCCTACAGTCCCCTTAACCCACTTGCAACTTGCCTACCCAATTCATTAAGCTTCTTCACCACCATAGGCAATTGATGGATCTCATCCTTCACAACAGTAATACATTTTTACTGAAAGCAAAGAACCTTTCCAAGATATTGCCCTTTAGAGCACTTGTGACATCAACCCCATGTTCCTTAGCTCTCTCAATGTCTAACACTAGTCTCTTATAAGCTCATTGTAAAGCCCTTTTGACCCCACTCCTGTTGCTTTCTCCCTTGCCTTTATTAACAAATATGCTCCTATGAATAGTTAACTTTCATCTTCATTGATCCTCACCCAACATCTTTCTTGAGCGATTGTCTATAGGGTGGACTAGTACAACTATACATACTAGATATTGCCATTAATCAGTGCCACTTTCTCTTTATAATCCATCATTTTATGCCTCAGTAAACAAAATTTTTACAAAAAAGCTAGAGCTATTCATAGGTAAAATGAGCCCACAACCTATTGGGTATATTCAAGAATAACCCTTTCACTACTAGCTTCCAGACATCCAACATAACTTGAAAGTGAAGAAAGCACCATGCCAAAACATTAACCTAATTTTTCTATTCATATTTTCCTCATATACCTTACTAGAATATCATAAGCCCTTACCCATAAGATTGCTTCCTCCATAAAGACTTTGCTCAGTTGATCCTCATGGGAGAGCTCCATCATGAGTAACACATGCTGGTTAAACTCATCCAAGGACAACCATCAAAGACACATTGAACATGAACAGGCGAGAAAAAAGTAAAAAAAAAAAGATTGTCCTCTAAGACCTCTATCTCTACTTTTTTCATCAGTCACCACATGGATTTTAATGTACCCATGAAAGCCTTATTGTTTAGGACCCTATTTGTCCACAATGAACCCATAAGGAAGAAAGTGTTATGATTTGTTTCTTGTGTATTAAACTCTTTCTTCAAGTTCAAATCCTTTTCCTCCTTATTGAATAATGACAATTTTCTCCAATCCACCTCCAATTCTTCCATTCTTAACTGCCAAATCAAACAGCCTAATCAAAAGAGCCAAATTTAAACCTTCCATAAGGACTGATGAGATTGAAGTAAATGGCAACATAGAGTAAATGAAAATGAATGAAACCCTAAGCATGATGGCATGCTAGAAACTAGTGCTATTGCACTAGAAATCATTAAAAAACTTCAAAACATTTAATTCCATTGTTCAATCCTATTTTTGGCATAAAAATTGGGTTTTCTTGGTAAAATTACAACTTTGCTCTTTATGGCAAAGTTTGCTCAAATGATGACGTTACTAACTTTATTCTAAATTAACTTACTAAATCTATTACTTAGTGTGCAAATAGAGCTCCTATGAATAAAATTTATACTTACCTTAGTAATTTTGGTCTAGGCAAAGGAAAGCCATAACATTAATGACCAGAGGATAATATCCAAACCCCTAAGAAAATACAACCTAACATAGGATTATAAGAAGGAACATGAGGGCCATCAATGTTTAAGGACAGCTATGTTGGAAAGAAAGAATCCATGAGCTAGGCTTAGGCCTAGTACTTTTATTAGGGCCCATGTTGACCCAAGGATACTTGTGATAGTGGATGTCATTTGAGTGGCAGCCTCTATTTCTTAAGGATTTCAAGGATGATAGTTATTGGGGCTAGTGTCAACTTCCAAAGAATTGAGAAAGCCTTGACCCAAAAGGCTAAGAGTGCGTACCTAAGTTAAATCAAAATGTTCATAAGAATGAGGACCTTGAGGTCTGACGTTCACCACACTCTCAAAGAGTCCCAAGTAGATTATATAAAATTGATAAAAGTCTTGTGGTATGAACTACCAAGTAGGGTCTCAAGTGACCCAAAATGCATAAGAGAAAACTAAGTGTGAATTGAGGTGACATCTTCACTAATGGGATTCAATGTAACCAAAGGTTGTGACTCTTTGGAACCTAAAATAGCTTCAAATCCTAAGGAGTATGTGGCACTATTTATTTTCTTAAGGGGTGGGAAGGGTACCTAAGCAGCCTAAAGGTCAAAGTGTGGTTAAGTGATGACTAAGAAAGACTCTTGGATAATAAGGTAGCCAACTAAAGAACTTAAACCCTAAGGAGAAGTTGTTGGTTTTTGGGTAGTTATAATTATGTAGTAAGTCCTATAAGTTTAAGTCGATGAACATTGGCCTTGAACTACTAAGTGTCTGTGAGAATGAATCATAGTAAAGACTCTAGGAATCTTAGTGTTCAAAAATACTTTCTGTGCCTAAATAAAGTGTGGAGCCAAAGAGGTGACAATTAAGTTTTCCCTAACCGTAAAGGGGCTGTAGGCCATGGTTAAGCCAGAGATTGCACATACGGTGCACTATAGGTATGTATATCACACTCAGTAATCATGGTGGCTGGTGCATAAAGAAGGGAAAAATGAGGCAATGACCTTACTATGTGCCTAAATATTATGTGGCAAGCTATAGGTATTAAAACGATCTCAAAGTTGGCATAAAAGTTCTAGGTCTTGCTCGAGTACAAGTGTATGTTAGGAGCTCTCATGGGCAGAACTTGGGCTTTCTTAACTCAATGGGTTTAGAGCATCAGGAAAGACTCCTAAGGGTTCCAAGAGGGGCCATGAGTAATGTTATGACCCAAAATGCCAAGAGATAAGTTAGAATCAAGTGAACATAAAGCTCCTAAGAAAAGTCCAAGGGTGTGGTATAAGTTAAGGGACATAACTGTAACCAAGCTAAGAGGTCAAAAGGCTAGATGCCAAGGGTCCTAATGTCTTCTAAGAAGAGCTAAGATGAGTCATATGTCCTAAAAGAGCTCAATCCATACAAACAACCAAGGTGGCCAAGTGATTGAAGTGAGTCCCAAAAGTCACAATAGTGATATCTTAAGTTGTGTGGGGTATTGCATGCAACTAAGCAAACTTGACCAATAGTGCTAGGGGGTCATAAGTAAAGATAGAAAATGAAGAATGAGGCTATAGTGGCCAAAATTCCTAGCTACTAAAGAAGGCCAAGTTGGTAAAGGAATGACTTCTAGGTATTGAAGAGTAAAAAAGCATGCTAATAGTACCTTAAGAGTTATGGGCCAAGGAATGGCTAAGTGGTGAACAAATACCCAAGGACCTTGGGCATGTTTAAGTGATTACCTAAACGAGTTAAGGATTAAAGAATTGGGTGGTGTACGGTACAGCTTAGGAGACTAAAACAATAAGTAGTCTATGCGAACTAAGGTAACGATACCAAGGTGAATGGTGTCAAGCTTGTAGGTGCCTTAAGTGGCCAAGAAGCTCTAAGGCAGTAAGTGTAAAAGCTACCTAAGAATAGTAAGGGTAAGTTGCGATAAAAGGGTATTATACTTAGCGCACAAATGGGCAACAAGCTTAAAAATGCACCTAAGCATTGGCTTAAGTACCTAAGTCAAGTATAAGTGCTGCCAAGTTAAATTCTATCAAAAGCACTAAGTTGTGATAATTGAGAAACTCTTATGTAGGGCTTGAAGGCCTAAGCATGGTGTAAGAATTACACTATTTCCCATCAAGAGCAAAGATTCAAAGTTTGAGACTAAGTATAACTGGAAGCACCTAGTAAAGGTGATAGCCAAGAAGGAGCAAGATAACTCTAAGTTACATATGCCTAAGTAAAAATTTTGTAGTATGGTGATTTTTTTATGAAACAAGGCAAAGTTTCCACACCATAAGTATTGTCTCCAATGAGAGATCTCCTGAAGAATATCTTAAATGGTTTCTTGGCTAGCAAACCGAGAAGCTAATAAGAGGAAGTATGCTCATTGTTAAGGTTTATGGTTAACCATAGTAAGGAGAAGACCATGTGTAAGAATCAAGTGGGATGTAAAAGACATATCATTGATGTGTTGTGCTCAAAAGATAATCAAAATTTGGAGGACCAAATTTCTGAATGAGGTAAGAATGTAAAGGCCCTCAAAGTACTCCCCATAAGTTTGGAAGCCGAGATAAGTAAATTCAAGTAATATCCTTAGATAAATGTATTATTAAACAATTCAAGAAACTAAAGTTAGCACCATAAGGGTTCCTAAGTGTTAATTAGCACCTAAGTGTTATGAAGGGCAAAGTGATAATTTTAACCAAAGTCAGTTGCATTACAATAAGTTTGGTAAATAATAGTCATATAAGTGACAATAACTAAGTTTAACAAGACTATAAGTGTTGTGACTCATTAGAACCAATAAGTGTCAAGGACAAGCTTATTTGCAGCAAATAAGAAAGTGTATGCAGGAAATAAGAAAGTTGATGTAGCAAGTGCTTAAAAGGCTTTAAGTGTATCGTTTAGTTTATGGGCTAAGAAGATAGCTTAAGGCTCTATCGTTAAGGGGTGAATAGGATGATTTGAGTTTAGGAAAAGATGCTAAGCTAAGAAATTAAATGGCTAAGCAAGATTAGGGATTAAGATGGAGATAAGATATTTTCATGAATAAGGATAAGAGGTTAGAACCATTCATCTTCTTGCTCCAAAAGCCAAAACCTATAGCTCCCATTACCCTATCACCAAACAATTCAATTGACAAATTTAACTCAAGCATTCCCTGAAATTGAAGACCCTTAAGTTAATACAACAAGGCCCTAGCAAGTTCTTGAAAGATTGGGCACTTTTTGAAGTGTTCTTTTGGGGATTTGTTGGTTTGAGCAAAAATCATAAGGTAAGCCATTGTCCATGTTTTGAGTTGGCTCTAAAAGTGTCAATGAGTTCAAAATTACCTTAACAAGCTAAATTTGGTGCCTAATTTCAAAGAAACCAAACTTGGAAGCCATTGGTGCTAAGTTGGAGTTTTAGTGAATAATAAGGTTGATTTGATGAAATTTTGCATTTAAGGTAAGGGATTGAAGTTAAAGTTGTTAATTTGATGCATTCTTAAGTGTTTTTTCTCTTGGGACTAAGTTAGGTTAAGCCTAAGTTTATTGGAAATAGTTTGGCAAAAGTTTGGAACCAAGTTACTAGAGTTTAGGGGAAGGGGCATTTTCTAGGAGGTAACACACCATAGAAAGATGTGTTCACATCACAGTCTCATCTACCTATGTAAAAGCACTATCATATGGTGCATACCTACCAATTCTAGAAACCAACCAAAGCTTTTTATGCTTACGCATCAAGTGGCTGGTGCATTTACATCACCCATACACTCAAAGGTTAAGTGTTCTTAAGGTTAAGGTCCTAAAAAAGCTCATAAGCAATCCTAATACAAATCATACATGAATAAGTGAGTAATAAGAAGGTGGTTAAGATGGCTAAGTGTGTGTCGATAAGTTTTGCGCCTTAAGGTGCTAAAAGTTACGAAGATGGGACTAAGGAATGTTTGTGTGCTCCAATGGCAAAAAATTTAGGTCCTTTGTCTCTACTATTGGAGAAAATTCTATTGGTTTAGGTTTCTTAAAGGCCCAAGATTTAAAGTTAAAAAACTCCATGCACTAGGTGAACTCAAGAGTCCTGACCAAGTTGATGGGCTTGAAAAGTGATCCATTAAGGTGCACAAATCAAGTTTTAGGAAACTTCATAAAATTTGGCCACTAAGTTTGCTACTCAGCATAATAATTAAGTTGAAGAAGTAGGTAAAAGGTGAGTAAGTATGACAACTTACTCTAAGTAGTCCGTTAGACATGGGTAAGGTATAAGTCAGTGACAGCTCGTTGTAAGGTGCCCTTAAGAGGACTTAATAGGCTTGTTTTAGCCCTAGCATCGGATATGTGGCCCAGAATCCATGTAACCCAACCATATGCAAACATGATAGGTAAAAGAACCTTCTAGTGTAAGGAAGCCCAAAGTGCATTAGCATGTGCATTCACTCATTCATCCGTACTTTTCATTGCATTATTGTTGTTTGTTATATGTTCTGATTGTTGTATGTTGTGTTGTATGATTTATTGGTTGGTTTATTTATAGATATGTTGCTTTGCACACTCGCATGAGTTTTCCTTGCATGTGCTGAATCCCTTACTGAATACTTTTGAGCACTCACCTTTTTTAGTGTTGTGCAGGTAGTAAGGAGGCTTGTTTAAATCCAATAGTTTATAAAGGACAGTTGTTGAGGCTAATTTTAATTAATTTTAAAAGTACTCTCTATTTGTAAATTGTATGATATTGAATTATTTTTTGTATAAGCTTGTACTAACCTAAGTGTTTATCTTCCAGTTTGAGGTGTGGCTCATCACTTAAAGCTAGTTTTGTTGGGTGAAAAGCTAAAGTTGAATCTTATTAAATTATTGTTGTCTATTATATATGAATCATATTTTTATGCCATGTGTTGTCTCTACCAGTGTCCATTCATGTGTATAACACTAGGATTACATCTAGGTTCATATAAGGATAAGAAGTATGCACCACAGTTGTTACTTAAAGTTAAAGCAACTAAAGTTTTTATGTCTTGGCTTATTTACATTTGTTTCCTTAAATAAAGGCCACTGCACTACTTTATTGTTATTTTCCTTATTTATTTGTTAATGTATATCCAAAACAATACATGCATATTTTCTATCCATGATAGGCTAAGAAACTTGTTGCATGTAAAAGTTTTAAGATACTTCATAGGAAATAACTAGCTAATTCTAACCTATATGGGATCATAGTTCCCAAAGAGCCTACCAAAATCAGGGCACTTAAACTTTATTCTGACACTGGGACCTTATTCCATCATAGAATTTATTACATTTGTCTACTACTGTCACAGTACCAGAAGGGGTGTATAGAAGTTTCCTTATGGAGATCACACCTCTGACATATGTGATTAAAAAAATGACCCGCCAAATTCAATCTTATAGGAAGAACGTTAAAAAAAACTTCTAGAGCAAGACTTTAAACTTATGAGGTAGATTGGTATCCCAAAGCCTTTTAAAGATCATAAAGAACTAAGGGTCCCGGGAGATACCCAAACTACTATAATCCATTTCATTGGGAATATTAGTAGAATTGATCAAGTGGTTGGCATAACCTTTCCTCAGAAAATAATCCCATTTGAACTACCTTCCCAGTGGAGATAATATTGGCCTTTAAAGCTAGATGGAGGGTCTAACTTGGGAATACAATGGATGATCTACTAGGGGAAAGGTGCCTCAGGGAAGTCCTGATTCCAACCTAGCTCTTGACCAATTGTGAGATCTAAAACTTTAATGTTTTTATGGTCCTAGAATGCCAGGCACACCACTTTAAAGATATTTGGAGGAATTTTTGGAATTCATAGGTCATTCCAAACCCAAATAGAATGACCATCTCCAATGGTATGATTAAGGGCTGGAGCTAATTTCCTCCAACAATGAAGTAAACTACACAAAATTAAGGTCAAATTATGACTACCCTTGACTGACCAGACAAACTAAAAGGTCTCATATTTAGTAGTAAGCACTTTATAAACAAATTTGTTAGCATCACATATAAAGATCATCTTGAAAGTTTTACGAAGTAGAGCTTGATTAAACAATTTCATGTCCTTGAGTCCCAAACCTTACGAGCCTTTAGGTAACATCATGAGATGCTTATGTTTAGGATGTAGGCACTTCTTATCTAAGTTCCATGACCACCAAAATCTAATATATTTGCAAGACATTTTATCAAATATTATAATTGAAACCTTAAATGAAGATATAATATAGATTGGTAAAGAGGTTAGGGTGGAATTAATCAAGAATATTACAGCTAAACATTTATTCTAAATTCTAAAATTTATGTCCTGACTAGCTGCAGGGTGAAAAAGCTATTAAAGAGTTATAAACAGTTAGCATTATATCATTTCAAGGATGGAACAAAAGCAAGCAATTTTCAGTGAAGAACAAATGGTTAATTGAAGGACCATTCTGACTAGTGTTTAGGCTCAAAAGTTTACCATGAGATTGAAGATTCATTAAGTGAGAAGAAAAAGCTTCAAAATAGAGAATCAAAAGGTAAGGAGAAAGGGGGTCACCTATCATAAACCTGCTTGAGCTGTGAACATTCTATAGTACAACCGTTCACCAAGAACTAATACATGATGGTAGACAAACATTGCAAAAAGAGGTTCACCCATGGACTCCATGGCTAAACTGGGTGTTCAGAGGTCATCTCCTTTAGAAGTTTGGTGTCATCTATCTATTGTGTGTAGGTGTCTTTTGTCACTATTTTAGTATTAGTAGGAGTTGTAGTTTGTAAGGCTGGTGTTTTTTTTTTCACTTTGGTGTAGTAGTTGTACTTTTTGTTGGCTCTTGCCACTTGGTTGTTATTCAAGATTATAGCTCTATATTGGATGCAATTGTGCTCTTTTGTTTTGCCTACTAAAAAAAAATTATTTTACATAAAATTATTTTTTCATAATGTTATGAGGACTTTTACAAAAACAAATTAATTAATTACTCCATCCTTCTCATATTAGTTGAAACATTTGAGTTTTGTATGTTGGATAAACTGAGTTGCAACAATCATGAACCACTAGCAACCCGAGGCGTGTATACACTGTCCTCAAGGATTATAGCTTGCGACTCCCCAAAACGTGCAGGAGAACAGGTCTGTAAAAATCCCCCAGGATACAACAGGTCTTCCGGGAAGTGTGCACTCACACCCAGGATACTCTAGGAATCAGCAAAAACACAAAAACCAGCGAGGATCAGAGCAAGACAGGGAAAGAAGAGAGAGCTCGAAAGTGGGGTAATCTAATAGTGGAGTGGGAGTGGATATTTATAGGTAGCAGTGGTCCGAATTTGAACGTTGGGGTAGTAATGTTGGGAGTTTACAAAATTAATATCAGTTTTGATTTTGTACATTGAGCCCGTTTTGATTTCCAACATGTGAACAACAAACTTTCCAGGTAAAGGTAAAAAAGTAAATTCAGGAAAATATAAAAAATGACTTGGACCGTGCCTCATGATACTTTGTGCACAGGGGGGCAAATCGGGCTCTTTCCACTGTTTTGGCCCATCTTGTGTGCACGAGCCCATTACTACTTTCTTTCTTACCTAGCTTACTTGGGCATAGTAACTTATAAAGTCTAGAAGCTCTCCTTGTCCAAGCCATGTGGGATATGCCTTTTTGGAATACTTGACAACAATCCCCCACATATTTCAAAAGGTATTACTTCAAGGTTTCTTGCTGGCTTCAAGCTCAGGAATGCAATGCATCGTGGCTGGTGTCTATTAGACTATGAACCAGTCCTAGAGCCAATGATACTTAACTTACAGAGTACTTGGTGAAGCATTTAGTTTCTATGAACCAAGTACCCTTTTGTAATTTAAGTGATTCATTGATCACATTACACCCCCACAATTTCTGCTGTTCATCGCGGTGTTGCACTTATCGGCCATGCGCATGTCCTGGTTTTCATGAGTCCTTTAGAGATTCTGCCACAAATCTCATAGGAGCAGCTTCACGCCTACATCCATATAGGTGATTCCATCAAGTGTATACTGCATAAATACACTACCCATCATGGCTTATGTAAATCATTAAGAGCTTTTTGCTTATCCTCTAGTAAATGCAGTATTTGCATTATCTACACCATAGGAGGGACCTTTAAGGAAAGTTTCGATAATGCTTCTAGGTCTAACAGTGACTTGTTATTACCCATATAAACCTAATTCATGGGATCTTCAGTCACATAGGTTGGGTTACCATCACTATTGACTCAGGTTGGCAATAGTCCCATTCCCCTCGATGTTTGATATATCATTTTCCTTCCCAGAGGTTTAGTCAAAGGATCGGCCAAATTCACTTCTGACTTTACATAATCGATCGATGTAACACCATCATTAAGCAGCTGCTTTACAACATCATGTCTTAATCGAATGTGTCTATTTTTGCCATTGTAATTTTTATTTTTTGGAATTGCTATTGCCACTTGGCAATCACAATGCATAGACACAGAAGGCATTGGCTTTATACCCAATGGTATATCTGCTAAGAAGTTTTTAAACCACTCAGCTTCACTTGCAGCCATTTCTAAGGCTATAAATTCTGACTCCATAGTGGATCTGGCAATGATGGTTTGCTTTGAAGATTTCCAAGACACAGCTCCAGCACCAAGAGTGAAAATGTGCCCACTAGTAGATTTGGTTTCATCAAAGTCAGAAATCCAATTAGCATCACTATACCCTTCTAGTACAGCGGGAAAACCACTATACATGATACCACATTTCATGGTACCTTTTAGATATTTCATAATTCTTACCAAAGCATTCGAATGTTCTTCATTCGGATTTTGAGTATATCTACTCAATCTACACACAACATAAGCTATGTCAGGTCGAGTGAAGTTCATTAGGTGCATCAGACTTCCAATAATTTGTGCATACTTTTGTTGAGAAACACTTTCACCTTTATTTTTCTTTAATTGTGTGTTTGCATCATAAGGAGTGCTCATAGGTGTCACTTCAAAATAGTTAAACTTCATTAGAAGTTTTTCAACATAGTGCTCTTGTGACAACATTAAGCAACTTTCTTTCCTTATGATTTTAACACCCAAAATTACACTAGCTTCCCCTAGATCTTTCATGTCAAACTGTGAAGATAGGAAGCTTTTAGTGTGTTCAACTATTTCAAGAGTAGTTCCAAAAATGAGCATATCATCCACATAGAGGCTAATTATTACACATTTACCACCTTCAAGTTTTGTGTAAACACATTTATCAACTCCAGTAGTTGAAAAGTTATTACCTAACAAGACTTGATCAAATTTCTCATGCCATTGTTTAGGTGCTTGCTTTAATCCATATAAGGATTTTCGCAACTTGTACACCTTTGTTTCTTATCCAGAAATAACATAGCCTTCAGGCTGGACCATATATATTTCCTCTTGTAGATCCTCATTTAAGAAACTAGTTTTAACATCCATTTGATGTATAATAAGTTTATGTACAGAAGCCAAGGAAAATAAAACTCTTATCGAAGAAATCCTAGAAACTGGTGCAAAAGTGTCAAAATAATCAACATTTTCTTTTTGAGTAAATCCTTTTGCTACCAATCTTGCTTTATATTTGTCAACCGAGCCATCAGGCTTAAGTTTTCTTTTGAAAATCCATTTACAACCAATGGGTTTAGCACCAGGTGGTAAATCTACCAAATCCCATGTTTGATTTTGTAAAATAGAATCTATTTCATTTTGAATGGCTTCTTTCCAGAAAATATATTCTTTTGAAGAAATCACCTAGTTAAAGGTTATGGGATCATCTACAAGGTAGGTGTAAAAGTCATGTCCAAAGGAACTCTCTTTCCTTTTCCTTTTACTCTTTCTCAAATCTTCCACTTGATGTTTAGGGATATTTTCATCATTGGGGACATGAGAAATCTTTTCCTTCTTCAAAGGAAAGATATGCTCAAAAAACTCAGCATTTTTTGTTTCAATTATGCTGTAGCAGTCCAACACATCACTTCTTAACACTAAAAATCTATATGCAGCACTATGCTCTGCATATCCAATAACCATGCAATCAGATGTCTTTGATCCAATTTTACGCTTTTTTGGTTCAGGAAGAATAACCTTTGCAAGACATCCCCAAACTTTTAAGTACTTTAAGTTTGGGGGATAACCCTTCCTTATTTCATATGGAGTTATACCAGACTTTTTATAAGGAATTTGATTTTGCAAATGACAAGCAGATAAGATAGCTTATCCCTAAAGATTATCAGGAGCAGAAGAACTAACAAGCATGGCATTCATCATTTCTTTCAAAGTTCTATTTTTTCTTTTAGCTACACCATTTGATTCAGGAGAGTATGGCGGAGTTAACTCATGAATTATCCCTTCTTTTTCACAGAAATCATTAAATGATAAAAACTCACCTCCTCTATCTGATCTAACTCTTTTAATCCTTTTGTTCAATTGATTTTCCACTTCAGACTTATACAACAAAAACATATCAAAAGCCTCATCTTTGTTTCTTAACAAATAAACTTTGGTGAATTGACAGAAATCATCTATGAAGGTCACATAATACCTTTTTCCTCCTCTAGTCATAGTATGTTTCAAATCACCAAGATCAGTGTGAATTAAACTTAATAATTATGATTCTCTTTCAATTGAAGCACAAGTTTTCTTTGTTGACTTAGTTTCAACACATATTTCACATTTATCAAACTTGTGTTACTAGGGGGGGTGATTAAACCTAATGATTGCATCTTTTTCAAATAAGATATACTCACATGTCCTAATCTAGCATGCCATAAATCAAGAGACTCAACCAAGTAAGCAAAAGAAGATGCATCATTATTATTGATGATATTAGAAACACTCACTACAAAGAGACCCTGGTTACAATAAACCTTGCCCATATAATTATTGTTTCTAGTCATGACTATCTTGTCACAATCAAATGTGACCTTGATGCCAGCCTTAATCAGCAAAGACACAGAGACCAAGTTGGCTCTTATGGTGGGTACATGCAATACATCACTTAGAGCCAGTGTCTTTCCAAAGGTCAATTTCAAAAGTACCTTGCCCTTGCCCAGAACTGGTGTACCTCGGGAGTCACCAAGATACACTGTTTCAACGCCTTCTCCTAGTGGAGTAGAGGAGGAAAATGCATTTTTGTTGCCACAAATATGCCTGGTGGCACCAGAATCTATCACCCACTCTTTTGAATTAGCAGCAAGGTATGCTTGTAAAACTACCGCAACAATAATGTCATCATCATCATCCCCATGAGCCAGATTTGCCCTTGGCTTAGGAGGTTTATCAAAGTGCTTTCTTTTCCGGCATTGTTGAGCAAAGTGCCATTTTTTTCCACAGACGAAGCAACGCGGCACTTCTTTTTCATCATTATTGGTTGGCATTGGTCTTGGCTTGAAGTTATTGTTGGGTTTCGATTTTGGATTGTACATCTTGGAGTTGACGAGATTGGCACTAGAGGTCAATTGCTTCCCTTTGGCTATGTGCTGCTCATTCCTATTGGTGTCCTCGATGATGATGTGAGTGATTAGGTCGGCCAAAGACAGCTACTTGTGCTTTAGTTGTTGCTTGTATTCTCTCCATGATGGTGGCAGTTTTTCAATCAACAATCCAGCTACGAACTCTTCTTGCAGTGTGATTTTTCTCTTTCAAGTCCTCCAGAAGCTTGTGGTATTCATTGATTTGTGTTTTTACCTCCTTCTCATCTTCCATTTCACGTTGATAGAATTTCCCAATCGCGAACTTTTACCTGCCCGCATCCTCCACTGTGTATTTAAGTAGCATGGACTCCCATATTTCCTTTGCTTCCTTGTACTTAATGTAGACATCGAACAACTCATTAGGTAAATTTGAAATTATTGTGTGACGGCATACCTTATCAGCATAAGTCCAAGACTCCTGCAGCTTGGGTTCAATCAGTTTGGACTCATTCAGTGCAAAAACAACTCCATGCACATCTAGTAGCATGTAAATGCATTCCTGCCATCTCTTGTAGTTTTCTCCACTAAACACTTCTATCTTTGAAATGTCAGGGAATGGCTTTGCTAATGTCGATGGAGGGTTTGGAGGAACCGGCATCCTAGCATTGGATGCAGCTTTCCTGTAGAAGCGAGCATCAGCGAACATCCTATCGAAAGCAACAGCGAGGTCGGGATCTTTCTCTCGATCGATTTGTGCAATTGCAGTTGCAAGAGCTTTCTCATAGTTGGCAGCTGCAGCCTCGATATTAGCAGGCTCTTCCCGGACAATGTGCAAAGGATCGATGATTGGAGCACCATTGTTGTGGTTCGAATTCATGTTATAATCCTTGAGATTGTTGGATAAACTGAGTTGCAACAATCACGAACCACCAGTGACCTGAGGCGTCTATACACTGTCCGCAAGGATTATAGCTCGCAACTCTCCAAAATGTGCAGGAGAACAGATCTGCAAAAATCCCCCAGGATACAACGGGTCTTCCGGGAAGTGTCCACTTACACCCAAGATACTTTAGGAATCAGCAGAAATACAAGAACCAGCGAGGATTAGAGTAGGAGGGGGAAAGAAGAGAGAGCTCAAAAGCAGGGTAATCTAAGAGTAGAGTGGGAGTGGGAATTTATAGGTAGTAGTAGTCCGAATTTGAACGTTGGGGTAGTAATGTTGGGTGTTTACAAAATTAATATTGGTTATGATTTTGTATGTTGAGCCCGTTTTGATATCCAACACGTGAAAAAGTAAATTTAGGAAAATGTAAAAACTGACTTAGACTGGGCCTCGTGATACTTTGCGAGAAGGGGGGCAAATCGGGCTCTTTCCACTGTTTTGGCCCATCTTTTGCGCTAGCCCATTACTACTTTCTTTCTTACCTAGCCCACTTGGGCATGGTAACTTATAAAGTCTAGAAGCTCTCCTTGTCCAAGCCATGTGGGATATGCCTTTTGGAATACTTGACAACATGGTATGGATATGAAAAATAGGAAAAGGTTTGTGCATTGTTTCCATTTCTATCCTTAGCATTTTGCATGTAAATAAAATAAATAGAAAAAATGAATATTAAAATGATAGTTTAAAGGATAATATGGTAATGTTACAAAGATTTAGGATGACATAGAATAGAATATTTATAAACTTTTGGGACTGATGGAGTGTAGGCAATAAATCAAAATTTTAAAAACTTTTTAAGAAATATACGGGTGTTATATATTTTTCCCCAAAAACATACACATAAGTCCCTCCCTTTTTAGCTACATAGGAAAGAAAACATCGCCCTTTGACCAAGAAACAAGGGAAAAATCCTAGCTACTTTATCTAGCAGGATCCAGTAGATCTCGCTACCAAACTAGCTAGAATTATCTTTTCTGGCTTATGTTTACCTTTTTTTGTTTTTTATTGATTTGTACCATTTTCACTTTATGTACGGATATGGTGGACATAGGTTCAATTAGACAACGTGCCCCTTTTCTCACTACTAGCATGTCCTTCAGCTATAGTAGGGTTTCTTGTTCACGCTGCTTGATCTAGATGCTTGTTGCTATGTCATTTCATGATTAAAAAGGTGGTTCTAGCATTGCTTAATGTTAGTACCATTGTTGATCTCGTGTCCAAAGTTTTGACCTTTAGATCTCACTAGGTTGTGCCGTTTGAGCACATATTTTGTCGTATATGGTCAGGGCGGTGATCAATGGTGGAATTGTTACTGGAGCCATTATTGGTTGACATAAGATTTGTTTTTAGATCATTTACACTATGAGTTTAGCTAAAAGTATAGGATTTATTGGTGTTAGAGATGATAAGCCTTTGGTAGTTCAATCATTGATATAATTTTCTGATGATGATATCATCTTTTGGTGGTCTGATTTCGGTGGTGAATGGAAAGGAATTGGTGATGATTTGATTTTTATTTGTTGTTGTGTTACTCTTTTGGCATTTGTGTGGACATATTTTGACGTTCTTTTACACAATATGGGTACAGTGTTTGGACATTTTTCATGTGGGCATGAAAGATGTTAATCTATGAGTGTAGAAATTGATTTAGGTAGTGATTTAATTTTTTTTGAATGATTCAATTTTTTTTTTGTTTAGACAGTTTGGGCATAATATTTTGACACATTGTTGTATAGGATGTGGACACCTTTCATTAATGGGTGAGGAACTTTAATCTTTGAGTGTTGAATTAGACTGAGGTAGTGATTTTTATGTTATATAGTTTGTTCTGGACATTTTAGTTATAATTATTGGACACTTTTCAACTAATACTTGGACATTTATTTGTATAGTGTGTGGACAGTTTCCATTAGATAATTTGATTGAAATTTTGATTTCTATTACACATTTTGCCTATAGTTATAAAACATTTTGATACCTATATTTAGGCACTTATTAATGCAGCTAGTAGATGGTTTTTTACTAATTATGAGGGGTTGTGAGTACACTGGGGCTGAAGTTCATTCAGGTAGTTATTTGGGTGTTTTAAGAATTTGTGTTTGTTTCATATGTGTTTTGTTCTTTCCATTTTTTGTTTTTTAATTTCTTATTTTGTTTTGTAGAACCAATAAGTACTCCTAATGATGAAAATTTATTTGTTGGTTTTAATCTTGTAAATTCTGTTAATGATCTAAACTGGGTTGGAGCAACATTTGATTCTCTTGATGAGGATAAGTCTTTTTTTTTTTAAGAGTATACTATTTCTAGAGGTTATAGCATTCTTTGTGCAAGGAGTAGATATAGGGGTAGTAGAAAGGATGAAGAACTTTAGTGTGAGGAGTTCCTCTATTCTTAGATTGGGTTTAAATCTAATAGTGCTAAGAAAAAGGTTATTGAACATCATAGAGTCAATCAGCGGAGTGATTGTCGTGTAGTGATCCATGTTAGGATGAATAACAATGGATTGTGGGTTTGTCATGCTCATTTAGGACAACATAACAATTCATTGGTAGCTACAAGGCTGCAATATTTGTTACAGTCAACCAAGTATTTGGAGAAAGATATTCCCGCAGCAGTTGTAGATTTGTTGAGGAATAGGATTAGGCTATAGATCTCGTTAGGGTTATATCTTATAAAGTTAGTGGGCTTAAGTCTCTTGGGTTGACAAAAATAATGCTTTACAGTTATTTGTCTACTGAGCATACATTAGAATCACAGATTGGGGATGCTGCACTATTGCTTGATACTTTTAAGTGTAAGGCATCAAAAGATGTTGATTTGTTCTATGATGTTCTAGTTGATAGTGAAAATAGATTAAGTAGTTTTATTTGGATTGATGAAGTGAAGAAGGCTAATTATATGATTTTTTGACATTGTTATTTTTTATACTACATTTTGAACAAATAGGTAAAATATGTTTTTCTGCTCCCTTCATTGGATTAAACAATCACAAGTAGAATGTTGTATTTACTATTGCCTTTATTGTAGGGTAGAAGAAGGAGCACTTTGTTTGGTGTTTTAAGTTTTTTAAGAGGCGCAAGGGTAGGAAGCTTCCTCAAACAATTATGATGAACCCGAATGATGCATTTGGATCTGCAGTTGACCATGTTTTTTGTGTTGTTTAGCATAGATTGTGTCTTTGGCACATTTGTGGGAATGCTAAGAAGAACATCAAAGGCCTGATAACTGTTAAGAGTTTTTTCAAGATGGTTTACAGATGTTAGTAACATTGTGTTACTCCTAGTAAGTTTTATGATGCATGGGCAAAGATGCTTGAAATTTTTAACTAGGGTAATGTGGGATGGTTAAAGAACTTGTATGCAACATGGTTCAAGTGGTGCCCAACACTATGTGGGCATGTTGTTTCTGTAGGTAACTTTTAGTGTGTACTTTTGAGATATTAATGAACACTTTGATTATTATTATTAAACACTTTTGTGGATATTAACAGACACTTTGTGTATGTTATGTGTAGGGTTTCGATCATCACAATGTATTGAAAGCATAAATAGTGTTCTAATTTCGCTTGTAAATAAGAAAATGAATTTGTTTGTTGTTTTCACAGTCATTGAGAACACATTGAAAGACTGAAGAAATAAAGCACTTGAAGAAATTTTTGAAATATTGGAGTGGTTAATGTGAGGCCTGAACATTCAGAGATATTGCTCATACTTCTAAGGTGTACACTTGTACTATCCTGAAAGAGTTTGAAAAAGAATTATTGATTAGTGTCTTTGTCCAGTCAATTGCTATTTGTGAGGTTGGTGGTGTCATTAAGTATGAGGTTGTGCTTGGGAATCAAGATTCGAGGAGTTTTTATGTTAAGTATGATGCTACTTCATTATTTGTGTCATGTTTATGCATGATGTTTTTGGACTAGGCATGCTTTGTTTACATTCATTGCGTGTCTTGAATGTGAATAATGTGAATGAAATTACTAAGTAGTATATACTTCATGATTAGACCAAAAAAGCAAGGGATGTTGTTGATCAAGATGCGAAATATTTGTGTGCTCACACATTTTCTACAATTACTTGGTGTACTAACATATGAGGGGCTTTTATCATTGGTGATTGAAAGAAAAATAGATAAGGAATGTAGGTATGTGTGTGAGTAAGGACCGCTATCTACACAAAAGCAAAATTTGAACTTGATGGCTAGAATTAGCAATATTAGCTAAAAGGGTAGGACAATTGGCAGTGTTGGATCTTGTTGTTAAGTGGATGTTTTGAATCTAGCATTTATGACATCTAATATTTTTTGATTGAAATGGAAAAAGAGTTTTGTGGAGTCCAACCATGGTCATGGATGTAAGGGCAGGGGCAAGGGTTGGGGTGTTCTTCTACAATGTGTTGGATTTTGTTGACAACTGGAGCTAAGTGTCAATAGTAAATGGCCTAAGTGATTTGTAAATTTATTTGATGTGTCTATACCAAATGATTAAAATGTCTACAGAGTTAAGTTGTACAGATACAACAAAAGTTTATTGTTTCTTTAATAGCTAGGGCTATATGCCTATACTACACGACAATAGTGTTTATAGAATTGAATGGATGTGTATATGATCTAATGGTGGAATTATCTATAGAATTAAGATGGATAGATTACATGTATTTTTTTCCTTTTTTTGCATATTTTGGCTTGTTCTTGAAAAGTACATTCTAATGTTTTTGGAACAAAGATGTGGAAATGATGATTATTATGTTTTTTATAATATTAAATACTTTTATTTATTTATGATACTAGTTTTTTATTTATGATGTGTGTACAATAGTGCATACTTCAAATATAGAATAATATTTATTTTCATAGAGACGTTCTTTTTAAGAACTTGTAAGGTAGTTTTGCTTCACATCTCCACATGTAGGGCATGTAGCAAATTGGGCTTGCTACATATGCTTCTGTATTTGGGTGATCATGTCTATCATGCGGCAATTGATGATCTTCAAGATTATGGCCAATGGAAACAAACTTTTGATTAAGCACCCATAAATGAGCAAATGTTTATCTTCCAAGCCTTTGGCATTTAGAAATCTTTCATGGCCTTCCTCTTCCATATCTTCATGCAATGAGAAGTGACAATCATTCCATTGCCTTGGTCTTTCAACTTTCCTTGAATGGTGATATGATTCCTATCATTCCATACAAGTATTGGCCCTTACTACTTCTTTTTTTGGCTCCTTATTTCAGCAGTTGTAGACCTTCAGTGTCTTTACCATGTATAAAATAGTGAAGAATGCCTTTTTCCATCAAGGCTTCAGTTATTTTTCACTTACCTAATAGATGTGTTTTCTAGTTTGCATCATTTCAGTTTTTTTTTTCACTTTTTCATGATCTGATGATTTCAGTGCTTTTTTGCACCAATTTTGGATAATTGTGTATCAGACAAAGAGTTCATTATTTTTTTTATTTGTATAACAATTAACCTATTGAATCAACATGTTACTTGATTGATATGTGTGCTTAAACACTTTTAGCACTTTTATTGGGTAATTAGTGAATCTATAGAAGACATTTTATGCAACAGTTTCAGAAACAGACAATAAGAAAAAATTAGACAGAACTTGAGAAATAAATACTAGACATATCATAACAAATATTAGAAACAATGTCACAATCTGAGAAACAAAATTGGAAACTATTTCCTAGACATGTAAGAAAAGAACTATTTATCCATGCTAAAAAGAACTATCTGTCCTGGTAACAATCCTATGTGCCAACAACTGCCTTCGATGTTAGCAATTATTTCCTAGCCATTTAATGAAGAAACAGTCTCAGATGTCAAGAACTATCTTAACTGATAGTCAACCCTAGCAACTTTTGTATCCACATTAGCACTGATGCCTACTTGCATTTGTCAGAACAAATTATCACACCCGGCTATCCGTATGCAACATCACAGTAGCTGTAATCCACATTTGGTACTTGTTCATGATTTCTTTCTGCAAAGGCAAAAATAATGTGTAAGTAGCAATTTGGTATAATAGGAAAAAGATATTCTAGATGTTAAGGAGTTATTACTAGTCTAAGGTCAGAAATAAATGGTTGGCCATGATATAATTCCATGTGTTTTATTGCAAAAATGAGGCAATCATTGGCATTACTCATGTATTACTTGTAGCTCTCTTCCACAGCAAAAGTACAATTATGGGTTGGTATTATTCAATTTCAAATGCAATGGAGTGTTCCCACAAGTTAAGCCATTTATTGATGATTTATTTATGCTAAAAGTATACAGGTATTAGGAAATAAGGTTCTATTCTTTAAATAAAATAGGCTGAAAACTAATAGGCATTTCTTATGTTATCATAAGACATCTTTCATATAAACATTAGACAGATTACAATAAAGTACCAGAAGGAAAGGGAACTGTTCATATTTTCCAATTTCCTCATCTTTGTTGTGCATGAACTCTATCTTTTCTCTTTCTGTGTTAATGTAGATGACACTAAAGTGGACATCTTTAGGACATATAAAGAACAACTATTTCATAAAGATGTATTTTTAGGGTTGGCCACCATGAATAATTGTGTTATTGTATTAGTTTTTTAGATCTTGATGCAATGAGATTTACTTACAATGGCATGGCTTGGGAGGAAGGAACATTCTGGCAACTCCTTGCTCTACTCTTTTTGATTCAAAATATAAGCATAGGAAGTTATGATAGAGTGATAGACAAGTTTTTCAGGTCTAAGACTCAGGAACTCATTTTTTAAGTTATAGACATCTGGTGTAAATTTTGCTAGTAGTTCACTACAATTAGAATTAATTGGAATGTGATCACAAGTAATGGACAATTGTTATGATAATATATGACATATTGCATCAAATTATTGGATAGTTTGCAGTAAAAAAACTCCACGTGGAATATTGACTTTCAAAAGTCATAGACACTTTGTGTCATAATATAAGACATATTATAGGTAATTAGATGACAATTTACATATAATCATTGGATTGTTTTTCATAAAAATATGATCATTGGCTAATAAAAGGATTAGTTTTCAGAAAATCTACTAAAACACTTACTTCTCTGAGAGTTTCATATTCCATGCATAGCCCACAATAATAGATTTGGTGCTAGCAGGATGGTATAGAGTTAGTGTTTTCTTGAACTGTTGGAGATATGGAGATTTCATGAAAACAAATTTTTTCTTTAAACTAGCTGGCCTTTTAGCTTTGTCCTGACTGTCATCTATGTTCAAATTGAAAGAAAGTCTAGTCTTAAGATCAAAACACACTTCTATTGGTGGTGGACCTTCCTCATCTTCCAGCTTAAATACAAAAGGTTCAACCAACTCTTCAAGCTCTTAATTATTTTGATTTTCTTCATCTGGTATGGAGTACACATTCTAAATTTGCAGTGCAATTTGTGCCTTCCTTACGTACTCCATTGCCTTCATAACTTGCTTAAATTGGAGAACAAACTTATCATCCTAAGGGCTATCTTCAGCCCGACCAACGTTGAGCTCATTAGAACTCTGTATTAACTTTGCAAGCTGAGTTGTGACTAGAGGGAATAAGACACGTACTCTTCAAATTTCATCCTCCATCATTCTCATTGCAACAGCCACCTCCTATACCTAATTATTCAACTTCTCCATCCTTGGCGTGAATGAGTTATCACAGTCATTGATTTTTTTAGTTTCATCAACTTCTTGTTGTTGTTCTGTTGGAGGGTTCTTTTATGTTGGCGGTTAGTATTTACTTTCTGGCTATCTTGCTTTAGTCTGTGCAATGGCTTAATCTATCTTTTTCTCATTAGTCTTCTCTATCTGTTTAGCAAGATTAGACTATATCATTTATGAGGTGATTTGTCTTCTGTTAAAGCCACCTTGACCTCTTTCCTCATTTAATCTTTTCAAGACAATATCTTCGTTCATGTATCAATTAGATAATTTGTATTTAACAAATAGACACATATTATATATCACTTAGCCAGTTATTTTATAAGAAGCAAATGCTTATAACATGAACAAAACACGCTCAATAATGTTTCACATTGTCAAAACATAATTACTAAATGAATGACATATCTTTATTGTGATATTAATGCAATAGATAAATTACGATTAACAAATAAATGAATTTTTGTAAGGTTTTTTTACCTATAAGAAGAAGTAGCATGCACCTATGCATTGATTGTTGGTGGGATGTTCCTTGTACTCGTTATCGAGGTAGCAAGTGTGTTCAGCGTGTATGCACAAAACTTCGGTTATGGGATGATAGAAACATCCTTGATTGCTTTGTGCACCCTCTAGTTGTAGCTTGATCTATTGGATGGTGTAATAAGCTTTGTGACAATATAGATGACAAAGTTGAACTTGAGTGTGTCATCTGTATTTGAGGACTCAGTAACTATGCTGGAGATCTAACTTGTGAGTGGTCCAATATTTTTGCCATGTTGCATTCTCCGCTCTCCAAGGTCTGGATCATTTGCATGCAAATAAGGATATTCTTCAACAACTACTAGTTTAATAGGCAATCCTAAGACTTGATGAACATCTTCTACCATTATTTTGATGGTCAAATGCTTTTATATATATAGCATTGTGTCATCAGGGTTGAAATGGTTTCACTGTTAGTTTTATTTTCTATGCAAAACATTTAAAGATATGAAAATAGTCAAAAGAACTATAGAATTTGATTCATCTGTGTAGGAAAATGAATATGTGTTTTCACCTCTTTTACTCTGATTCATCTATAGGAGCATCTATTGTATGTTGCCACTTCTTCATTTTCTTTAAATTCTTCAAATCCTAACTATAGGTTAGGTTTTAATCAGGTGAATGTTAGAAATGACTCAAAATTGTATTTCAAAAAATAAAACATAGGGAAGTAACAAAAGTGTTTGCCGATAGAATGACATGGTGTTCAATTACTAGAGAAGTGTTCCGAAATCCTACCATAGTTATAATTGAAGTGAAATTTAGTGAAAAAGCTAGAAAATTTTGTGAAATGTACGATGATGGTTTTGCCTTTCTTGCCATGACTCAGTGAAGTTGGAGTCATTTGGTAGTCATTTAGTTCACTGAAAAGTGGTCTATAATAAAGAAAGACCCCCATTTAACAATTCAGTCATATGAGGGTCAGACTAATGAACTCATGCAAGGCCTCCGAGCACTACAATTTATCTAGAGGCTACTAAGGCAAAAAAAGACCACCTTGAAAGAAAAGTGGCTGCCCTAGATGTTTAAAGTCTAGTACTCTGAACTTAAAATTAAGGCCTTTAGAAGGAGTTGTGACAAATTAAGGATTAGGGAAATAAAAGGCTTTTCTAGGATATGTTTGAAGGCATAGCTTTATGGCATTACCAAGTAGAGCAAGATCATTTGAACCAAGATTTGTCTAGCTTGGATGCCCTTCATGATGTCCAAAAGGTCTAAAGCACCTGGTACCAAGAAGATAAACTGGCTCAAGTAGAACTTTTGGTTGTCCTTGAGTATAGGAGGTTCTCCTTTGGTGGCTGAGGCATTCCTTATTCTTTTCGGTATTTATGCCTTGACCATAGGCATTCTCTAGCCCATAGTCAACTTGATTTCTTCAGTTTCATGCAGTAACCACATAGGTCTTCCTAGCTTCTCCTTTCTCCTTTATGGGTTTTACAAAATCCACCTTAAAATTGCCCATACCCGAGTTCCTATTTTGGGCCTACATATACCTTAGGGTTGAGATATTACTCTATTGGCTTTAGTGCATATATAAACTTAGGGCAACTTAGTTCTCATCCCATGGTCTTACGTGTACTCTTGGTGGTCCTAGAACTCTTTGCCCTTAGGTAAGTATTACTCACTTAGCCTCTGTACACCATGGTAAATTAGTGTAACTTTATCCACACCTTGGTCTTCTTAGTTACTCACCATTTGTAACCCTTATCCTTCTGCACTTAAGTCTTATTGACCTTGGCCCTACCCTTAGGGTAGGGATTCCTCCCCTGGCCTTAGTGTACTTGTATGCTAGGCACCCTTTAACCCTTGCAACTTAGGCATTAGCTATGGTGTCCCTTCCTTCATGGTGTAACCATGCTTCCTTTATGAGCTATATATTCCTTGGGCCAGTTATAGCATAATGATGGACTAGCATAGTTCTGCCATCTTCCTCATAGAATTCACCAAAGGGTTATTAACTTCTGCATAGGATGTTTATCTTAGTGCTAGGACTTTACTAGATTGCTGCCTACATGCCTACAACAAAAGCCAAACAACAACTCTAGAATAACTTTTAAGTAATCCTTACCTAAGCGTTTGATAGAAAATCATGCAAAACACAAACTCAGATTCCCTAATAACAGTAAGAGCTAACTCAGGGTTGATGTGGATGTTTTAGGACTTTCAATTATCTAGAAAATTTGAGCAATTTGGTGGCAATGAACATGTTAAGATAGGGAGAAGAGAGGCATATGAAAATGGCTTAGAGAGAAGATGATAAATAGTGACAAACTCATCCAAATATATCTCAACTACTCCCACTAACCAATTCCTCATTTACTCACTTTGGCCCATAAACTTAGTATTGGTTCACTTGGGCACTTGAACATTTTCTCCAACAACTCTCCTTGGTCCCGAAGAAAGGTTTTTCTTTCACATACATGTTTTGTTAGTGTTGTGCTTAAAAGCCAATCATGAGATGATTGTATTTTTGCACATTGAGTCATAATATTTTATTAAGGCATTAATCCAGTAATTATGTTTGTTGTTTTGTTTTTGTGTAACGTAATAAACATAATTATAACCCTAAAATAATGATATTCTTAAATGTTCTTGGTCTAGTATTATCGTGGAGCGGGTTACAATAATACATAATGACTAGCATATGTAAAGACTAATATGAGATATGTAGTCTACATATGGGTACAAATTGGAGAACTTGTGTACTAGACCGACCCACCATG
Organism: Aquilaria sinensis; assembly: GCA_005392925.1. Classification (NCBI taxonomy): domain Eukaryota; kingdom Viridiplantae; phylum Streptophyta; class Magnoliopsida; order Malvales; family Thymelaeaceae; genus Aquilaria; species Aquilaria sinensis. Next base: position 51,198 of record SMDT01000983.1, read on the forward strand.
AGAATGCTACATGGATCATTATATGAGTATCATAAGTGATTATCATAGTGATCATGGTATATGTAGTCCTTTGACCTATGGTCATCAAGGTTCCCTACATGTGAGTCACACACTTTGACACTTCCTTTTATTGCTTATAACTGAGTGAACTGGAAAGAGGTTGTGGGGTATGTCACATATCATGCGAAGGGTTTTGTATGATTAAGATGGGATTTGTCCCTCCTATATAATGGGAGTGATATCTTCGGGCCCCTTGATAGAGTGAGACTAAGAAAATGCATGGCCATGCTTAGATAAGTTGATGTACGATATTAATGTTATTAGTTTAAGCTAGTCTATTCGGTAATCAAGAAACCAAAGACTGGTATATATGAGAATGACACATTCCATGTCTTATGCTTAGTCTTGATATCTTGGACAAAGGAAGAATGACATATACGGATAATGATCATAAAGGTTTAGTCAAGTCACTGACAATCTTGTCACTTGGGTAGCAATGATGTGTTGCTAGGTGCCGCTCATTGCTTATGATCATAAATGTGATTTATGATCATTGCCAATGTGGTAAGAGCTTATTGGGCCACACACATAAAGCCTATTTGGATTATTTAAGTGCATAGGCTAATTTATTTGGGTTATGGTTTCATGATAATTTCGTGTTAATAATTGGTCCAAAGGTTGAGTCATTATTAAGCCCAAAATTAAAGCCTAATTGGATTAGGGCTTTGAAACCCATTAGGCCTAGAAGTTGAGTCTCACTATAAATACATCATATAGTGAGAAATTCACAGTTTTGCCCTAGCCACCCAAAAGTGACAGCTGCAGTCTTCTCTTGCTATTCCTTCGAGGATGCAAGCTAGCACTATGCGCAAGAAAAAGGCATCTATCGGGACATGATGGAGGCGTGGTGATCCTACGAAGCTCATATGGATACGATAGAGAGCTTAAACACATCAACTATTCAGGTTTTGTGATTCAACTCAACAATTTAGTGAAAGATCTCAACCGAATTAGGTATGAAAATTTTCATACACTTGGTTTACCCCATTTCACTTGGATCAGAAAGGGTTTTAGTTATATTTCGCTTTACTTGTTTGGCTCCTAAAACCCTACATTTTTCCCTTAAGCAACTTGAGGCATTATAAAACATAATAGCTCAATTTCACATTTAGTGCATTTTTAGCTATTAAGTTGCACTTTTACGTCAAATGTCAAGAAATACTCAAGGTTTTAAATTACACATTTGCAAATACTTACATGACTTTAATTTCACTAAAAGTATGGTAATGCCACTAGCCTAAGCTTACCCTTCTTGCCTTTAGGTGTCATTTTATACTTAAGAACTCAACTTTACACCACTTAGCTTGCTCTTTTTTTTTTTTTTGCTTTTTAGGAAACTCATTTGAGGTATTTAACCAAGACAAACTTAAACTTAATGCACTTACTTGGCAAGAAGAAGTTGTTAACCGAGAGAGCTATTGCATACTCGTTTCATTTAGAAATTTGGTCCCCCAAATTCTGACTCTTAACCGAGCTTACCAGTTGGATGCTATTTCTATCAAATTCACTTGGTTCTTACTCATAGCCTTTTGCTTACTATGGTTTCCACAGCCTTTAACCATGAGTTTGATTTTTTCTTTAAGCTTCTCAACTTACTGGTCAAGAAACTTCTTAGGGTACTCCTAGGGAAATGTTTCCTTGGAGACTTTTCTTATATAATGGACACTTTGCCTTGCTTCACAAGGTAGAGCCCCACACTCCCAATTTTCTTCGTATGCCCATATAACTTAGAGCTAGCTTGCTCAACTTCGATTATTTCCTACATCGGGTGTTTTTACGAGCACTTAGTCTCTCTTATCCGAACTTAACACTTGGTGGGAGTTAGCACAATCTTACAGCACACCTACGCTTTCAACACCCTACGTAGGTATTTCTTAGTAACCACCATTGAATGCTCTTGGCACAGTTTAACTTGGCAACTTTTGCAATTGAACTAGCTATTTGCCTCTTAGTGGCCTAGGCATATTACTTCTTACGACAAGTTACCCTTTGCTTTCTTAGGTAGATTCTTAAGACTTACTACACTTGTGGTTATTCGCCTTAAGGGCATCAACAAGCTTAACACCCATAAACTTGCTATAGGCATCAAAGTCTACTAGGACTTCTTAACTTTTTGGTGTTCTCAAGGTTAATACTCACTTCCAAAATCCTAAATCCTTGACTCCTTTAGGCAATCTCTTAACACTAAGGTCCTTGGTTATTTGCTAGCCACTTAGTCATTACTTGACCTTTAACTCTTAAGGCACTCTTAGCATGCTCCTATTATATTTGTTACTTATGAGCCACTACATAACTAACTAGGCCTCTCTTGGGTGCACTTGAGTACACTTAGTGCCCGTTCTCTTATGCCACACCCTCTAGCCTTTCTCAAGAACCTTAGCTTCACATGATTCTAATTTAGGACTCTGCACTTGCCCTTACACTTCTTTGAGTTACTCTAGCAACCTTTAGGAGTTGTTCTTAGCACTCTAGACCCATCAGGTTTACTTAAACCAAATGCTGCCTTTCACACTCAGCCCATGTTGACACCTAGCATTCTATGCTTCCCTTAAGACCATTTCTGTATCTATACCTTGCTTCTAGACACTTAGGCATAGACTTAGGTCATTGCACCATCTAGCTAGTCCTTGTGCACTAACTACCATGACTATATAGTGTGATTTACACATAGATACCCTACAATGTGTGCACCCTTTAGCTTGATCAAGAACAATGAAAGCCTTATGCATGGGGAAATCCTACTTTACACAACATTACCCCCCATACATTCACATAGGCATGTAGGGTCTCTTCAACCACTAAAAATTGTAAAGTCTATATTGTGACTCACTCTCACGGGCACTTAGTGATTCAAGGGTAACAACAAATTTCAAATTTTCAGACTCACTAGATAGTTCCAACCACCTCAGCTTGACCAACTCTTCATTGAGATTAAAATTCCATTCTTGGTCACCGTCTTGTCTAAAGTTATCCGTAGTAATTACTTGACCTTCTCTTAGACTCTTAGACCACTTAGTTACCCTTGCTTACCCTTGAAAGAATAAAAAGTCCCATAAATTTCTAGGATTATCATGCCTTCTTATATCCTAAAGAATTTCAACCTTTAGCAGTTTTGAATCCTATCACTAATGATATTGCCTCTTCTCACACTTGACTTATATCAAGTCTTTTAGGTCATTCAGGACCCTAAGTTGGCTATTTAAACCATGCATATTCCTATCGATACACATTAATCTACCCAGGGCCCTTTGATAGTAGGGCATACCTTAGACTACGTGGATCCCCTTCCAAATTAACCCATTAAAGTTAACTTAGTCCCATACCATTAAGCCTTATGGCTCTTGGCATCTTAGGTTCTTTCAAGTTTCTACAAAATGCCTTTATTGTTTATGCTTGAACTCCCTAACAAACTAAAGAAACGTTGCTCAAAGTCAGCTTAAAAAACATGAGCAATTCTTGGTCACCATGGACTTTGACTAAGGAATTTTGGTTATTCCTACTACTAGGAGGTCTTCTTAACTATTTCAATTTCCTTGACAATGTTCATGTCCTAACTTCATGGACCTCTTAAGACATTCATCTCAAATTACTTAAGATTATCCCATAAGCCTTAATGCTTTTTGATACCTCAAGTTTCTTTCTTATAATCCTTTATTAGGTTATGATTTGCTAGGAAAAGATTTGGGAAAAAAACCTTTGGTCCACAGGTTCAACTTGATCTTTTGAATCACAATCATTTCAACATCTTCCTTTAGAATCCCCTCTTTTTGGAACCTATAATTTCAATGATTGGTTAACAAGTTTGAAACCTATGGATTATGGTACCTAACTCTTGCAACCAACTTATTGCAATTGCTACAAGTTCTTAGGTACCACCTTCCCTTTCTTTGTACAAAGCACTAACTGTCCTAAAATAACTCTTGGCCTCTTTAAGTCACCTTGCCCCTAACTATTAATGCATGGAGAATTTGATCTCCCTTTACATGCTAATGCTTATGGACTCCTAAGCAACACTTCTTGAAAATAGACTAGCCTTTTGAGCTGTCCCCCTTAGAATCGTTCCCACAGTGCATAATTCACCTTTTGCATAGTTAGAACAAGTCCCATTAACTTAAGGTACATTCTCATGGTACCACTTACCAACCTTCCCACACAAGTCACCCTTATCCTTGAAGCATCTTCAAGGTCACTTATGACTTGCATAGTTAAGTCAGTCATTATGCCTTTAACCAATCCATTCCCGTGTGTCAACCATCCAACAAACCCACAATTATAAATCTCAATGAAAATACCTACATTTAACCTTCAAAGCATTACCCCAACTAGTTTAATGGTATCACCAACCTACCATTGTAATCCTTATAAGTATCAACTACCCACTGCTTCTTTCGTTACCCTAGCTTTCTGGGCAGGCTAGTCATAACTACAGACATGGCATTTGAATAAAAACAAAAACTTACTACTATGCTACAATATTAATTTTACTTCTTCTTTGTGGTTGGCTCTTTAACCATTCAACTAGTTTAAGTAGAACTTTTGGTTGCCCTTGAATTTGATTGTTGGGCACACATTTGATAACCAAAGGGCTATCGTCCAAAGGACCTTAAAAAAATGGACCTGATAGAACCCTCTGAAGAGCACATGACCAACCTTGGAAAAGGGCACGACACCACCCTTAGAAGTTAACACAACTAACCTTGGAAAAGGTGATTCACCACCCTTAGTAGTATAGGGATCTCCTAAACATGTTTGTGCCTTCAGTAGGTCCCCCCAACCATTTTTGGGTACAAATGCAACTCTCAAAAGGGTTCATAAGCCCATAAGGGGTCCTAAGGGAAATTGAGGGACCACTGACAAGAACCTTGCACATGCCCCAACCTTCTGAGCATAACCACCTACAGAGAGCTGGATATACCTCTCCTCTAGGTTTGGACCGAACGTCTAGCAAATCTAGCTGACCACGTGTCCTCATCGGCTTAATTTGGGTATAACAGCCATCTCCTCCAAGCCTCCTATAAATACCTAGGACGCTCCCAGGTAATACAAAAAAAGAAACACCTTTTTCTACGTATTACTATTTACAACCTTCCCCTCTTATACTGACTTGGGTGTCAGAGATCCTTTCCCCGAAAAACACAATGGGGTGCTCTTAACCCTCATTCTTAAAGCATTCTAGATATCATCTAGGCAAAGTTCTACTAAAGGCCAAACATGTCCTACATCGAAGATGTCTTAGAGCATCATTTGGCACTATATGTGGGAAACCATCCCTAAGTCACCGTCGTAGAGACTCAACGTTCCAAGGACAAGGGAGTTCCAAAGTCCCAATTTGTGCCTAAGCCCCTAACAGGAGATGTTATAGCCCACCTAGCAAGGACCACATTTAAGGCATATAAATTAATAAATCTCTAGCTCAATAACTCGTTTTAAGTTCACTTAGCAAGGTTAAGCAAGTTAGTTAAGGTTTACTTGGTTACGAGGAGATTATGGCATCAAAAGAGGTTTGGGGGCAAAATGGTAATTTTATGTCTCAAGGTGTCAGGCTGAGTCCCAAGAGTCAAAAACAAGTTTTAAAACCTAACCCTTAGCACCCAAATTTTCACTAAGTGCTGAAGGTTTGACCAAAATTTGACTAAAGGTTACTATTTAGGGAAGGGGTTCTTTTTGACAACTTAATACAAGTTTAAGGGCTCAATGGGTGGAAATGGTGAAGGTGAGCCTTGGTCTGCCACTATTTATCTTCTTCCTTTTCTCCAACCTTTCCTTCTTCATTTCTAGTTCAATTCTTGCTCAAATTCAAGAGCTCTTGGTGAAAATTGAAGGTTCCATGGGTGTATAAGCAATGGATAGCTTATTTGAAGTGAGTTTGGTGCATTTGAAGCTAAAAATCTTGTTTTCCAGCTAGGGCCCTATTTTATAGGAAAGGTAAGTTGATTTCCATGATGTTTTGTTGTTTATTTGGCTCTTGGTTGTTTAGGTTTTGCTTGGTTGCCCTCATTTTAATGCCATAAACTTTGAATTGCTTGGAACCTAGGTGAGACTTAGTGGAGCCATTTATTTGGTGATGGGTTGCTTGATCTTTTCTTGTAGCTTAGAATCGAGGTAAGAGATTTATGATTCATACAGTTTTGATGCCATTCATAGGTTGTTTCTGGTGAAATTCTTGTGCATTTGATGATTGCCATTAGTTATGGAGGTAGATGTTTGTGGTGGACTAGTTAAGTTTCCAAGTTTAGTGTGATGTTTGTGTGTGTTACAAGCTTGGAATGAATGGTGCATTGTGGCCTAGGAAGTGTTTTTTGTAGGTTTGTAAAGTGGGATGGCGTCCCAAAATTGTTTGGGAGCCTTTTGAAGCCTCCAAAAAGGCTTAAGAGGCTTTTTCTGGGTTCAGGGCACGAGGCTTTGCTGCCTTGGCGCTGCAGCACCCAAGGTGCATTTTCAGCCCCACAGAGTAGGGTTCTCCTAGTGCCTAGGCCTCAGGTGCTCCTAGCACCTAGGCCTCAGGTGCTCCTAGCACCTAGGCCTTAATGGCACCTCTGCTACTGCCTAGGCACCAGCACTTGACAGCTTTGACATGTTGCAAGGCTTTTACTATAACTTTTCACTCGGGTATCGGACTGAGGAGATTCAAGATGCCTCACAAACCTAAAACAAAGAACTATGATTTTCACACCTTTGCAAAGTCTAGATGTGCTCAAGTTTAGATTCATTTTAGTTCAAAGTAAAGGCATGTTTGGCTACAATAAAGCACGATTAGTCAAGTGCAATGTTTAGTACCATTGAGAGCCTAGCCAGGCCTTCGGTTTAAAAGGCTCTCCTAGTATTTCCTCTACATTAAATGTTGAGGTAAGTAAATCCTAAGTTATTTCCCTCAAATAAGTTTATTAAGCAAGGAAAGCAAGCTAAGTAAGTTTGAATTGAGTTCCAAAGAGTAATTGGCACCTAAGGGGCAAAAGGGGCAAAACTGGCATGACCATAATTTTGGTAAAATTAGGTTCATGCAGGTGTTTTGAGCTAGTTAAGTTACGACCATAGGTATTTCTATCCATTAGAACCAAAAGTGAAAGCTAAGGGTGAAAAATGCACTAAGTAAGAAATTAAGCTATTATGTCTTATAATGGCTTAAGTGACCTAAGGGCAGAGTATGGGACCAAGGAGTGACGGTGTATGGAGTGTTTAGTGGCCTAAGTGATTCAAAAATTAAGTTTAAGGGCCAAGGTGACAAGTGGAAGAAAGTTTGGCTCAGTTGGTTAAATAGAGGAGATGACACTATTCATCTTCTCCCCCATTTGCCATTTTCGTAGCTCTCCTTCCTCCATAGCTCTCCACCCCCAAACCTCCCAACTCACTCAAGTTTCCATGGAAATTGAAGGTCCCGAAGCTATCCCAACAAGCCCTTAGCTCATTTTTAATGGAATTGGTGCATTTGGAGTTGTTCTTGCAAGTTTTTGGTTCAAACCCAAAGGTAAACGTATTTTATCCTTATTGGTTAGTTTTCAGATTGTTAAATGGTTAGAAATGGTCTTAACTTCGTGATCTTGGTGTCCAATTTGGTTGGTTTTGAGCTTGGAACTCAAAGGAACTCATTGGAGCTTGGATGTGCTCATTGCTTGTTTCTTGCTTTCAAGATGATTTGAGGTAAGGGATTTAAGTTAATTAAGCTCAAATAATGCATAGAAATGTAGTGTTATGTGTGGGAATGAAGAAGAAACAAGACCCATGTGATTTGTGCTTGGGATGAGAAAGTTTGAGCAGTTTTCGTGCAAGATTGCATGCTGTCGCGCAATGCTGGAAAGGCGTTGGCGACGCATCGCCAGTAGCGACACCATATTGGCGACGCGTCGCCAGTGGTGATGTGAGTTGGCGACGCATCACCGAGAAATGCAAAAATTTCTCCGATTGTCAATGCCTTTGGCGACACGTCGCCAACGGTGCCACCAAGGCATTTTGCCCCCAAGCTTCGGGCATCCTACGAGTGTCTCAAAATCTCGGTTATCATCCTTAGGCTAATTTAAGATGTTCCATAGCCTTAATTGGGTCTAGAACTCATTCCTAAGTTGGGAATTATGCATTATTTAGGTGGTAGCTAAGTGGTGTGGTTAAGGAAGGGTAAGTAATGGTGGCTAAGGAAGTTAAAGTGCTTCAGTTCCCAAGTGAGCACTAAGGGGATTAAGTCAGATTTCAGACTCTTTGTTGGCCGAGTGGAATGTCATAAACCTTTGGTCAATAAAAAGGAAACCTAAGACAATCCCAACCAAACTTTATGGTTTGGTAAGTAAGCCACTAAGGGGCCCTAAGCTAAGCTTGAAAAGCTTGGTAAGTTGAACCACATAAGGCAGCTACCCTGCACAATAAGTTAAGGGAAGAGACGGGTAAGGAGTGAGTAAGTGGTGACTTACTCTAAGTAGCTCGTCAAGGCAGGTAAGGTTTGAGTAAGTGATGACTTACTCTAAGGTGCCCGTAAGATGGGGTTCATGGGGTTAGTTAAGTGCTAGCATAGGATACGAGGGCCAGTATCCAAGTACCCCAGTCGTAAAAGCTCATGGCAAGTCCATCACCTACGGGTGTAAGGAAGTCCTAAGTGCATTTGCATGCGCATATTTCATCCATCCATCCATCCATCATTCGCATTGGTTGTTGTTTTATTCTTGCTTCTCGTTGCATTGTTAACTGCTTGTTTTGTTTTGGATGCTATATATATATATACATGTTGTGCTTTGCATGTTTGCATTGTTTTTCCCTGTAGGTACTAAATCCCTTATTGAGTAATTTAAAGTACTCAACCCTTTAAGTGTTGTGCAGGTTTAAGTGGACTAGTTGGGCCTAACAGTTGGTAAGGGGCAGCTGTTAAGGCTAGGTTTTATTGATTCAAAGGTATTCTCTAAGTAGGAAACTCTAAGTTTCTAAGTTACTTATGGCATAAGCAAGTACTAACCAAAGTGTTTACCTTACAGTTTGAGGCTATGTGAGTACAAGGAAAGTGTGGCTCATTACTTGAAGCTAGCTTGCTTTGGTGAAGCGCTAAGGATGGATCTTAGTATCTTAGTAGTTATAAGTTGCTTCTTTTAATATGCATGGTAATTTCATACGTAGATTGCCTCTACTAGTGTCCATTGGTGTGTATAACACTAGAGTTACATTTGGGTGCATATAGGTTTGAGATATATGCACATAGTTGTTACTTGTAGTTAAAGCAACTAAAGTTTTTATGTCTTGGCTTGTTTCACTTATGTTTTATGAACTGGCGCCAGAGTTTTCTTTATAGTTTTAATTTACTGTTATCACATATCCAGGACAATGCATGCATATTACCTATGCAGGGTAGGCTAAGTAACTAGTTGCACATAATAATTTAAGATTACTTCACGAGTAATAACTAGCCAATTGTAACTTAACTGGGATCATAGCTCCCAAAGAGCCTACCAGTGTTATCAATTCATGGCACTAGGGCCCTGTTCCGCCACAGTTTGGTATCAGAGCAGGTCAATGGTCCTAGTAAAGGCAATAAGTCACTAAGATCCAAGTGTGTGCTTGTGCTAAGTATGGTTAATACTACTTATAAGTATCCTTGGAGTTGTTATCTGGCTTTGGTTGTAGGTATATGGGCGGATACCCAGTAAGGTTTTGAAATTGAGGCAAGGGACCGAGCAATGGTTTAAGCGGCTCTATGGAATTAGCCATAGGAAGGTGGTGATGTCATTGTACAGTCTCAATAGCACTATGGTGTGAGTAGCCCAAGAAGCGTGTTTGAACCTCTAAGGAGCGAAGATCATGGTTCATGCCTAATGGGTAAGGGTTGAAGTGTGCTAAGGCCTACCAGTACACTGAGACCAGGGGAGGAATCCCCACCCTAAGGGTAGGACCAAGGTCAAGGAAATATGTACGGTTATGTGGATAAGGGCAAAGTTCGACGAGTAGTCGAAAAGCCCAAGGGTAAGGGCCAAGGAGCACTAAGTTATTAAACGTGCACTGAGGCCAAATGAACTATCATTACCTAAGGGCAAGGGTGACATGAATACCAAGAGAGCAATAGACCATGGGGTAAGGGCTACAGTGCACTAGAACCATGTGTGCACCCGGGCCAAGAGAGTAACATCTCCACCCTAAGGTAAGTTGAGCCCGAAGCAAAGCTCGGGTAAGGCTTAGTTCATTTGGAGTCCATGGAACCCAAGGAAGAACATCACAAACCATAAGTAGGGCTATGAGTTAAGTGCATGGGATCAAGGGAGATAAAAGACTAAGGGCATGAACATGCTCAAGGCCGAAGCCTGAACAAGGCAACAGTGAAGAATGCCTCAATCATCGGGGAAGCACCGCCAGTACTCATAGACAACCAAGCAGATTTACTTAGACCAATTGATTAGTCAATGAGCTGACAACAAAGAGAGACGTACCTTTAAGTTTACAGCATAGTAGTAAGTAGTTTTCTTGTTTAAACTGTTATGTCTGTGGATGTGACTAGCCTGCCTAGAAAATCAGGATTATGGTGAAGTGTGGGTACATGAACCCATAAGAGCCTGAGAAGGGCATGTTTTGTTTAGACCATTAGAATAGTTAAGGTTTTACCTAGAAGCTTTAGGGTAGCAATTATGCAGTGATCGATGGTTGTGGTATTTTGATTAGTGCGCAATGCTTAGGAAGAGGATCGGTTAAAGGGCATAAGGGCTGACTTAACTGTGTTGGTCATAAGTGACCCTTAGAAGTGTTTTAAAGGTAAGAATGACTCGCATAAAAGAGTCAGTAAGTCGTGCCACGAGTTGAGCCTTAAGTTGATCAAACTAGTAGCTATGGTGTAAGGAGTACTTTATGCACTATAAGGAAAGTTTAAAGAAGGACAACTCTAAGATAGTTATGACCAGTCCAATTCTGAGAAGTATCACACACTAGTTACAAAGGATCACCAAGTAAGGTGAGATTGGATTCTCCAAGCACCCGCAACTAAGGTAAAAAGGGCTTATAAAGCCAAGAGTTAACTTTAGGAACCTGAAGTTCCGAGTGAAGAAGAGCAAGTGGTACCCTAAGGACTCACAGTTTTTGTGAGGAGTTGGTTAATTGAAGGTTGAGAAGCATAACCTATGGGTCTCAAACTGTGAAGTTGTCTTTAAGGGTGTGGTTCCCTAAAGAGGGGAGTCCATTGTTTTTTTTGGTATATTGGTAGAGGTTCAAGAGTTAACCTGAGCTTTAAAGACCAAAGGAGTAACATTTGGATCCCTAAGGGGCTACAACCCAGAATGGAGTGTAAGAAGGAACCATGAAAGCACCATTAGCCAAGTGGCTTTAAGGACAACTCAAGTGAGTAAAAAGAAATTGTCCTAAATGGTTTTAGAACTCGGACCTATAGCTGATAAGAACACCCAGGGAGATAGAATGAACTCCAAGTAGTAGACTTATGCGTAGCATTTTGTTGTGGTCTATGTTGACCTAAGGCTGCTCAAGAAGAGAAAAGGTGAATTGAGCCAGTGTTCTTGAGTGTCTAGGAGTTCATTCATTCTAGATAGTGGGGGATGTTGTGAGTTTGAGGAACTAAGAAAACTTTAAGCCGAAGGGCTAAGAGTGCGAACCTAAGTTACCCTAAAGATTCGTAAGAAAAAGGACCTTAAGGTCTAAAGTGTACTCCACTATCAAAGGGTCTCGAATAAAATTCAAGAAGAATTGGCATTGGTGTAGTTCGGTGTGAATGCCAAGTTAAGGCCTTAAACATAAATAAGCTAAAGATGGAGCTAAGTGTAAGTAGAGGTAATATCCTCATCAGTGAATTCAAGGCAACTGAAGTTAAAGTTGTTGGAAAAGTTAGTGAACTCGCTAAGCCTAAAGAATTTATGGGATTTTTTATTTCCTTAAGGGGTAAGAAGTTACCTAAGTAGTTTAAGAGTCTAGGTGTGGTCAGCTGACAACTAAGAAAGACTCTTGAACAAGTAGGTAGCCAAGACAAGAACTAAAACCCTAAAGTAAGATTGTTGAAGTTAAGGTAGTTGAAGCTACCTAGTGAGTCCCAAAGTTGAGTTGCTAAATAATGGCCTTGAATCACTTAGAGCCCATGAGATTGAGTCATACTGAAAGCTCTAGTAAATTTTAGAGTTTAAAGAGACTTCAAGTGCTTAAGTGAAATGTGGGTCAAAGAGGTGCCAAGTAAGACTTCCTTGGGCATGAGGAGGTTATAGGTCTCAGTTATGCCTAAGGGCGCACACACTGTGGGTTATGGGTGTGTAAATCACACTATGTAATCATAGTGGTTATTGCATAGGGATGGGCTAATGAGGCAATGACCTAAGAATGTGCCTAAGTATAAGGAAGCAAGGTATGGGTACCAAAATGGCCTTAAGTAAGGCATAAGATTTGTAAGTCTCATTCAAACACAATTGTGTGTTGGGAGCACTCATGGGTAGTAGTTGGGTTTAAGGTGTTAAGAAAAACCCTTATGGATTCCATAAGAAACCAAGATAAGTATGAAGGCAAATGCCAAATGCTAAGTTGGAATCAAGCAGACTGAGATTTCTAAAAAGGCCAAGGGTGTGGCATAAGTTATGGGACTCAATGTATACCTAAGTGTCGGAGCTAAAAGACAACCATGAAAGGTTGATTTCTAAGAGTCCTAAGGGCTTCCTAAGAAAGTTAAGAAGGGCCGTGGAGCCTAAGAGAACTCAAGGCCAAGTATACACATAAAGTGGCCAAGTAATCACGCTAAGGCCTAAGGGTCACAGTAGTAATATGTTGGGGGCAGTACGGAGTATTTAAGGCACCTAAGAAAGTTAATCAACGGTGCTAAGGATTGGTCTTTAGAAATTTGAAGAGACCTAGGAAAAGTGTTGCAATGGCATGGAATACCCCATCGTCGGAAAAGGCCAAATTAATTAAACAATGACCCCTAGGTAATAAAGAGTGAAGGAGCATGCGAAGGGTGTCTCAAGAATTAAGGGCCAAGAAATGGCTAAGTGACTAAAGAGTAGTCAAGGACACAAGCATGTTAGTGATTACCTAGAGGAGTCAAGTGTAGAAGAGTTGGGTAGTCTGTAGAACGCCCAAGGACACCCGAACTTTGTAAAGTCTTTGTATTTTTAAAGTGCCTATACTATGCCTGAAGTTGCCAAGGAACCCTAAGGTGGTAAGTGTAAGTAGCTACCTAAGAAAGTTAATGGTAAGCTGCCACAAGAGGGCATCGTATCAAAGGCACTAGAAGGGCAGTAATGCCAAGAATAAGCTATTATGAGAACTATATGCCTACGACATTAAGGTGCAACAAGATTAAAGATATAACGAAGAATTGGCTTGAGTGCCTAAGTTGGGTGTAAGAGTTGCCAAGTCAAAATGTGTCCTAAGCACTAAGTGGAAATAAAAGGATGATGTACCCAAAGTAGATTGAACGTTTAGGATGGGTGCAAGTATTGCCAAGTTAAATTGTGCAAAAGTGCTAAGTGGTAGTAACTAAGAAACACCTAAGTAGGGCTAGGAAGCCTAAGTGAAGTGTAAGTTTGTAATAAGTTCCACCAAGGGTGATGGCTTCAAGTAGGAGACTAAGTACTCCCGAAGGTACCCTAGTGGGAAGAAGGGCCTAAAGAGGAGCAAGTTAGCTCTAAGTTGCTAAGGCTTAAGTGAGAAATTGGGAGTGTGAGGATGTGCCTTGTGAACCAAGGTAAGGTGTCCATTCCATAAGTAGTGTCTCTAAGGAGAGGTCTCCTGAGGAGTACCTTAGGTAGTTTCTTGACCATCAAGTGAAAAAGCTAACAACTTGAAATAACTCATGGTTAAGGAGCTACGGGCAACCGTAATAAAGAAAAGACCATGAGTAAGACAACTGAGCATTGTAAAGAGGATTATCATCCAAGTATTGTGCTCGGTTAAGAATCAAAATTTGAAGGACCAAATTTCTTAAGGTGGGGAGAATGTAAACGTTCCCTAGTATTTCCTCTACATTAAACATTGAGGTAAGTAAATCCTAAGTTATTTCCCTCAAATAAGTTTATTAAGCATGGAAAGCAAGCTAAGTAAGTTTGAATTGAGTTCCAAAGAGTAATTGGCACCTAACGGGCAAAAGGGGCAAAACTGGCATGACCGTAATTTTGGTAAAATTAGGTTCATGCAGGTGTTTTGAGCTAGTTAAGTTAAGACCATAGGTATTTCTAGCCATTTGAACCAAAAGCAAAAGTTAAGGGTGAAAAATGCACTAAGTAAGAAATTAAGCTATTATGTCTTATAATGGCTTAAGTGACCTAAGGGCAGAGTATGGGACCAAGGCGTGATGGTGTGGGGAGTGTTTAGTGGCCTAAGTGATTCAAAAATTAAGTTTAAGGGCTAACGTGACAAGTGGAAGAAAGTTGGGCTAAGTTGGTTAAATGGAGGAGATGACACTATTCATCATCTCCCCCATTTGCCATTTTCGTAGCTCTCCTTCCTCCATAGCTCTCCACCCCCAAATCTCCCAACTCACTCAAGTTTCCATGAAATTGAAGGTCTCGAAGCTATCCCAACAAGCCCTTAGCTCATTTTTAATGGAATTGGTGCATTTGGAGTTGTTCTTGCAAGTTTTTGGTTCAAACCCAAAGGTAAATGTATTTTATCCTTATTGGTTAGTTTTAAGATTGTTAAATGGTTAGAAATGGTCTTAACTTCGTGCTCTTGGTGTCCAATTTGGTTGGTCTCGAGCTTGGAACTCAAAGGAACTCATTGGAGCTTGGATGTGCTCATTGCTTGTTTCTTGCTTTTAAGATGATTTGAGGTAAGGGATTTAAGTTAATTAAGCTCAAATAATTCATAGAAAAGTAGTGTTATGTGTGGGAATGAAGTACAAACAAGACCCATGTGATTTGAGCTTGGGATGAGAAAGTTTGAGCAGTTTTCGTGCAAGATTGCACGCTGTCACGCAATGCTGGAAAGGCGTTGGCGACGCGTCGCCAGTAGCGACACCATATTGGCGACGCGTCACCGGTGGTGACGTGAGTTGGTGACGCGTCACCGAGAAATGCAAAAATTTCTCCGATTGTCAATACCTTTGGCGACGCGTCGCCAACGGCGCCGCAAGGCATTTTGCCCCCAAGCTCTAGGCATCCTAAGAGTGTCTCAAACTCTCGGTTGTCATCCCTAGGCTAATTTAAGATGTTCCATAGCCTTAATTGGGTCTAGAACTCATTCCTAAGTTAGGAATTATGCATTATTTAGGTGGTAGCTAAGTGGTGTGGTTAAGGAAGGGTAAGTAATGGTGGCTAAGGAAGTTAAAGTGCTTTAGTTCCCAAGTGAGCACTAAGGGGATTAAGTCAGATTTCAGACTCTTTGTTAGCCAAGTGGAATGTCATAAACCTTTGGTCAGTAAAAAGGAAACCTAAGAGAATCCCAACCAAACTTTATGGTTTGGTAAGTAAGCCACTAAGGGGCCCTAAGCTAAGCTCGAAAATCTTGGTAAGTTGAACCACATAAGGCAGCTACCCTACACAATAAGTTAAGGGAAGAGACGGGTAAGGAGTGAGTAAGTGGTGACTTACTCTAAGTAGCTCGTCAAGGCGGGTATGGTTTGAGTAAGTGATGACTTACTCTAAGGCGCCCGTAAGATGGACTTCATGGGTTAGTTAAGTGATAGCATAGGATACGAGGGCCAGTATCCAAGTACCCCAGTCATAAGAGGTCACGGCAAGTCCAGTACCTACGGGTGTAAGGAAGTCCTAAGTGGATTTGCATGTGCATATTTCATCCATCTATCCATCCATCATTCACATTGGTTGTTGTTTTATTCTTGCTTCTGGTTGTATTGTTAACTACTTGTTTTGTTTTGGATGCTATATATGTATACACATGTTGTGCTTTGCATGTTTGCATTGTTTTTCCCTACAGGTACTAAATCCCTTACTGAGTACTTTAAAGTACTCACCCCTTTAAGTGTTGTGCATGTTTAAGTGGACTAGTCGAGCCTAACAGTTGGTAAGGGGCAGCTGTTAAGGCTAGGTTTATTGATTCAAAGGTATTCTCTAAGTAGGAAACTCTAAGTTTCTAAGTTACTTATGGCATAAGCAAGTACTGACCAAAGTGTTTACCTTACAGTTTGAGGCTAAGTGAGTACAAGGAAAGTGTGGCTCATTACTTGAAGCTAGCTTGCTTTGGTGAAGCGCTAAGGATGGATCTTAGTATCTTAGTAGTTATAAGTTGCTTCTTTTAATATGCATGGTAATTTCATACGTAGATTTCCTCTACTAGTGTCCATTGGTGTGTATAACACTAGAGTTACATTTGGGTGCATATAGGTTTGAGATATATGCACATAGTTGTTACTTGTAGTTAAAGCAACTAAAGTTTTTATGTCTTGGCTTGTTGCACTTATGTTTTATGAACTGGTGCCAGAGTTTTCTTTATAGTTTTAATTTACTGTTATCACATAGCCAGGACAATGCATGCATATTACCTATGCAGGGTAGGCTAAGTAACTAGTTGCACGTAATAATTTAAGATTACTTCACGAGTAATAACTAGCCAATTGTAACTTAAGTGGGAGCATAGCTCTCGAAGAGCCTACCAGTGTTATCAATTCAAGGCACTGGGGCCCTGTTCCACCACATTCGGGTTTGGGGTTCCAATGTTGAAACCTTAGTGCACCTAGGGGGTTTCTAAAGAACCTAGTAAATGAGTCCAACCATGGTCATTTCTACTCCACTAGTGCGAACCAAGTAATGGTGGATAGGTTGTGCCTTGAGTGAAGGTTTAGTGCACTTACAGCCTAGGCAAGATTACTTGAGGTGCAAGTGAAAACCTAGCACACTTTTGGTAAGGGTTTAAGGTGGAAGCTTAGCACACAAGTGACCTAGGCAAGTCTTAGGACTTGAGGCACTATGTGGTGGCTTAGTACACCTAGTGAGTTCCTTGGAACTCAAGCAAGGCGCATCCACCATGTTCACCTGCACAACAATTAAGGAAAGTTTAAACTTGTTACGTCAGTATGCTAAGGCTTACTAGGAGCGAGTTAGGGGCTAGAACTTGCTAGGCATGGAGGGACACCCGTGAGAGGACTAAGAGGAAGAGGGGTCCTAAGAGACCTAGATATATGCACATATGTTAGACCCTCACACTGTATGAGCTGATAGTAGATTACATATACATATATATGTGGTGTCCTTAGTGTTTTCCTTGCAGGTTGAAGATCCCTTACTGAGAATCTTAGGATTCTTACTCCCTTAGTTTTATGTTGTACAAATACAGAGGTTCTTGGACCTGACAACTTTTGAAGGTTGTCGTGGTGGTTTTGTTAGAGGTATATCACTTTGAGAATCCTTGATATTCTAGTTTATTTAGTTTCTTCTTGGTTAAGCTACATTACTAAATATGGGTTTCTTGCCCATAGAGGCTAGTGAGCATGTAGAGGATCATTGAGGCTTACCACCGGGATCTCTCATCTAAAGTGGAAGCTAGTTGATTGGATCTGAGTAGTACTAGCCCTATGTATGTATAATTTATGGTTGTGGCCTCCAATGTGTATGAATGGAGTCATGGACTCTAGGGTTACCTTTGGGTGTAGGGCATAGTCTACAATTGTCTAAATGCCCACACACAGTTAATTATGTGTAGGATTCATGTTGATGCTATAAAAGTTTTGTATGCTTTGACTCTTTGAGCATTGGCTTTGTTGGAAATGCCTAGGCTACATAAATGTTTTAGGATTTTATACTTGCTTAGGTCAAAGCAACTCTTGCATGCATAATTGTATTCTTAGGTTAAATAACTAGTGGCATGAAGTTTTAACAAGGGTGCACATAATTAATTAGCCAATTGTAACTAGCATGAGACTTGTTCTCATAGGCTTCCTATGCAAGGCCATGAGGGGTGTGTCAGTTTGGTATCAAAGCCCAGTTCATAGATGTTGGAGGGTAGGAATTAAGGTCTAGGTTGTGATCTGTGTACTAGGGTAGTTAGTACTAACCAACATCTATAAGTTGTCATCTTGCTTTGGCTACAGGGTGCAATGGTGAAACTAGGTTAGTGCATTTTGGATGCTAGAGGTCTAGTAATGGATCCTAGTAATCTAGTGTGGCAACTTTGGGGTAGAAAGTTTGGCTTGCTCCAAGGCAGGGAAATACCTTGGAGTAAGTAGTTGGGATGTGACCACCATCCTGGGAAATTTTTAGAGAACCTCAAACATAAGGTAGGCTACATGATTTGT
Organism: Aquilaria sinensis; assembly: GCA_005392925.1. NCBI lineage: Eukaryota > Viridiplantae > Streptophyta > Magnoliopsida > Malvales > Thymelaeaceae > Aquilaria > Aquilaria sinensis. Next base: position 69,391 of record SMDT01000983.1, read on the forward strand.
AGGACTGGAAAGTTGTGGAAACCTGTAGGGTAGGGGGTACCATTAAACTAGGTTGATTACTGCTAAAGTTACAGGGGTTGAACCCACCAGCTTTGATGGGTTAGGCTGCTAGAATGGGGTTAAGGATGCGCTAAATGAGTGTCAGGCACTTAGTTAAGCAGGCTACAAAATGGAGCAGAGCACTTTCATACCTTTGTTTTGAAAGTAGGAGCTTAGGCCAAGAGTACTAAGGCCTTAAGCTAGTGTACTAGAGCTCTTGGTGATCATCGGTGTTGAACCACTACTGAATGGTCTAGCATGCAGTAGCTTTCAAAAGAGAGTTAAAGGAGTTGAAGACACAATATGGCAAGGTAGGTGTTGGCTCATCCAACCTAGTAGGAGCATGGGCAAATGCCCATAGTGCAAAACTTGACTAAAAGTGAGGAACAAGAACAAATCATATAGGACAGGGGCTTATCCCCAGGGTGCGAAGAGTGCATGACTCTTAGGTTACAACTAGGAACTATTATCAACAATATAAGTGGTTATCAGACTAATATCATTTTAGGCTCGATTGAGTTAAGACCAACCTAGGAAGTTTGTCCCTAATAGTTGTTGCCACAGGGAGTCAGCTTAGTACACCAGAGGAATAATTTAAAGCTTTGCTTCGATTAGCCAAGTGGCCAAAGTAGGCAGCCACCAGCTAGGTGTGACTGTTAGCCGTAGTGAACACATGGGCAGTGCATGGCTAATGCGAGGTAAGTCCTTACCATCTCACTAGTAGTTTGTTATTTACTTAGTAATTTTTGGCATCAATTACTGGCATAGTTTTATTTGGCTTGTTGGGTGGTAGTTTCAAAAAGGGTTAAAGGGTAACCCAAGTGCATTAGGACCTAAAGATGCACCAAGTATTTGGCAGCACTTAAGACCCTAGGACCCACTTGCTAGTCTGAGAACCCACTTAAGTAAAGGTTTAGATGCTTTAGATTGGAAACATTATAAGGTTCCATAGGTTGTTTTCTTGCATGAGTTAGTTTAGTGGCCTAGATGATGGAGTATGACCAGCTAGTTGAATGGATGAGTTCCTTAAAGTCACCAAGCAGTAATGAAGCAGCTCAGTCAGATGCCAATAAGGTGAGTAGGTGAGTATTAATTTTATTTGTAACCATTGAATAGAGGAAGTAACTATGGATGGAAGCAAGTAGTAAGGAACTCATCCAGGGGTAAATGGATGGATAGGTTTGTTCATCCATTAGCTGTGTACCCTAGGGTTGAGCTAGTAAGAATTGAGTTATTGCTAGGGTTTGGCTCGACTACTTGAAGGTAGTAAGAGAACCCAAGAAATAGGATTGACTGCCCTGGACTAGGGGATAGTGGGTGACTTGAGGTCATAATCCCAAGGTTAAGTTGGGTCGAAGGCCACTTACATGACTTGTGGAAGAAGAAAGACTCAGCTAGTGATGCTAGTCGAGTAGTTTGAGGACTAAGTCCTAAGTGGAATCGAGGAAGTTGTGGGGATCATATGTTACTTCGAGTTAATGCCAGTAAGTTAGTGTTCGAGGAGTGCCCGTGAGGTAGGGTTCATTATGACCAGTTGAGAATTGACTTACAAGTAGCCAAAGTGAGAAGTAATCTCCCACCTAGTCTAATTTATTGTTTGCTAATCAAAAGTGATAGGTCTAGTATAGGTAAATTGTGCTCACGTGTTGTGCAATGACTCCAATAGTTGTTGTGTTCACTAGAGTAGGGGAAGTTGAGGGTTGAAACCCTAGTCGGTGAGGTTTTTCTTACACTGGTTTTAAGCCTAAAGTTAGAGCAACTCACTTGACCCTAGTGCCTTGTAAAGGAAGGGCTAGTGACTTGCGAGATTGGTTAAGGGCCCGTAGGTGCACTAAGTTAAATTACCAAAGGTGAGCCACCTAGGAGATTTTATGTGGCTAACCACCTCTATAATTAACTGAAGTGGTGGTGAAATTAGTTCTCCCCTCAAAAAGGTACATTAATGTGGCAAGAGCCATGAGTGCATCATTTCAACGTGAGGACGATACAGTGTACTCATGGTATGGTTGTTAAGTATGGAAGGTAGAGGTCAGGTGGTCTATGAGGTAGTCAAGGTCTTGAGTAAAACCGAATGCATGTCAGAGCTTAGTGAATGGGACTGAGGTGTCTAGTTGGGTACAAAGCCAAGGATGCCTAGGTGGCCTATGATTGAGTAGTACTTTACAACTTAACTAGGACCCCATAGGTGCTTCAGACATGGGGTGAGTTTTTGGGGTGAAGAACCAAGTGTACTATAGACACACCTAATGAGCTAACTCAGTACATGCAGGGTGTTGGACTTTGAGTACAGGGAAGTGAAGAGACTTAGTGTGTAGGGTTTAGGCACTTAGGATACTCTGAGTGGAGCAATTGAATGATCAAGACCTTTGGCTTAGGTAGCTTGTTGTCAATTTATTCACTGAATGCTAGGAGGCCTAAGCCGAGGGGGGATAGAAGATGCCTAAATGCTATTAGCTACTTGGAGGTCTTGGCATTCATGCCAAATAAGTTGTCCCTAATAGGCATGTGGGTGTAAGAGACTCTAGAGTAGCAAAGGTAGTAGGATTTTAGTGCTCGGGTGGTGAAAAAATATCTTGGTTAGTGCATCGGTATGCCCATTGCATAAGGGCTGTCCGGGGAGAGCATTTGAAGACTCATATTCTAGGGTTTACTGAGACAAACAAATCTCAGTAGGTAACTAATTGGAAGAGTCCTAGAGTATACTGAAGCTTGGAGCGGAGTATGCCTTAAGGTGCTAGTGGTGTATGTGGCAAGGCCATAGTACATTAGTGATACACTTAGTCTAGTGATCGTTAGATGTTGTCGAGTACCAAACCTAAAGTAAAGAACTGTTTGTGTGAGAGATGGTGGATGAGCCATATGCTTATCAAGCTTACACTAAGTGTTTTGGTATAGAGATATTGGGTGCCAAACCTAGGGAAAGTGTTTTTCAGTGTGAGTGTTAATGGACAAGTTTAACTTGTTAAGTTAGCTTACACTAGCAAGATTGGAACAGAAGAGAAATATGAGGAAGTAGGTTGGTTTCGAGCACTAAGTAAGTCACTATCAGTGTAAGGTTAGTGGACAAGTTTACAAAATGTGTTAAGCTAGCTTGCACTAGGAAGCTTAGGCACAGGGATTACTATCACCGAATTCACTGGGACAAGTTAAGTAGGTGGGTGTCCTTTAATAGCACATGTACTGGGAGTAATAAATGACCATACCATAGTCTTCAAGGGTGGAATTGTGCAAAGGTACTTTGGACCGTGTAAGGTCAGGCAAAGGTGGGGAGAATAGTTGGCAATTCTTAGTTTGTTGTTTGGTTTGAGCACAAAGTATGGCACTAGCCATGGTACCTCTACAAGAAAGGACTTGATTCAAGTGCCTGAGGGCATTAGCTAAATGAGTCAGGTAGTTTGGCGCCAAGTGAGTCATTTTCAAAATGACACCTCTTGGTAGGTTTAGTTAGGATACGTTGGCACCATATCCTAGGGTAACACCTCAAGGTGGGGAGATTGAATCTGGAGGACCAAATTATCTAATGTGGGGAGAATGTTACATCCCTCTTAGTAGGAAGCACATTTTAAGGCATATAAATTAATAAATCTCTAGCTTAATACTCCATTTTATGTTCACTTAGCAAGGTCAAGCAAGTTAGTTAAGGTTTACTTGGTTCCGAGGAGATTATGGCATCAAAAGATGTTTAGGGGCAAAATGGTAATTTTGTATCCCACGGTGTCAGGTTAAGTCTCAAGAGTCAAAAACATGTTTTAAGACCTAATCCTTGCTTAGCACCCAAAATTTCACTAAGTGTTGAAGGTTTGACCAGAATTTGACTAAAGGTTACTATTTGGGAAGGGGGTTCTTTTTGACAACTTAATAAAAGTTTAAGGGCTTAATAGGTAGAAGCCTTTTAAATGGTAAAGGTGAACCTTGGTCTGCCCCTATTTATCTTCTTCATCTTCTCCAACCTTTCCTTCTTCATGTCTACTTCAATTCTTGCTCAAATTCAAGAGTTCTTGGTGAAAATTGAAGGTTCCATGGGTGTATAAGCAATAGGTAGCTTATTTCAAGTGAGTTTGGTGCATTTGAAGCTAAAAATCATGTTTTCTAGCTAGGACCCTATTTTACACGAGAGGTAAGTTGATTTCCATGAAGTTTTCTTGTTTTCTTGGCCCTTGGTTGCTTGGGTGTTGCTTGGTTGCACTCGTTTTAATGCCATGAACCTTGAATTGCTTGGAACCTAGGTGAGACTTAGTGGAGCCATTTATTTGGTGATGGGTTGGTTGATCTTTGCTTGTAGCTTGGAGTAGAGGTAATGGATTTACAATTCATACTCATTTGATGTTATTCATAGGTTGTTTGTGGTGAAATTCTTGTGAATTTGATGATTGGCATTAGTTGTGGAGGGAGATGTTCATGGTGGACTAGTTAAGCTTCCAAGCTCAGTGTGATGTTTGTGTGTGTTGCAAGCTTGGAATGAATGGTGCATTCTGGCCTAGGAAGTGTTTTTTGCAGGTTTGTAAAGTGGGATTGCATCCCAAACTTGCTTGGGAGCCTTTGGAAGCCTCCAAAGAGGCTTAGGAGGCTTTTTCTAGGTTCAGGGCACGGGGCTTTGGCGCCTACACACTGTTTGGCGCTGCAGTGCCCAAGATGCATTTTCAACCCCATGGAGCAGGGTACGCCTAGTGCCTAGGCCTCCAGTCGCACCTAGGCCTCAGGTGGTCCTGGCGCCTAGGCCTCAATGGCACCTCTCATAGCGCCTAGGCACCAGCACTCAACAGCTTTGACATGTTGTGAGGATTTTGCCATAACTTTTCACTCAGGCATCGGATTGAGGTGATTCAAGATTCCAAATGAAGCTAAGATGGAGAACTATGATTTTCACACCTTTACAAACCATAGATGCACCCAAGTTTAGATTCGTTTTAGTTCAAAGGGAAGGCATGTTTGGCCACAATAGAGCACCATTAGTCGGGTGCAAGGTTTATTACCAATAAGAGCCTAGCCAGGCCTTCAAGTTTGAGGTTCCAATGTTGAAATCTTAGTGCACATACAGGGGGTTCTAAAGAACCTAGTAAATGAGTCCAACCATGGTCATTTCTACTCCACTAGTGTGAACCAAGTAATGGTGGATAGGTTGTGCCTTGAGTGAAAGTTTAGTGCACTTGTAGCCTAGGCAAGATTACTTGAGGTGCAAGTGAAAACCTAGCACACTCTTGGTAAGGGTTTAAAGTGGAAGCTTAGCACACAAGTAACCTAGGCAAGTCTTAGGACTTAAGGCACTATGTGGAGGCTTAGTACACCTAGTGAGTTCCTTGTAACTCAAGCTAGGCACATCCACCATGTTCACCTGCACAAAAATTAAGGAAAGTTTAAAATTATTGCATTAGTAAGCTAAGGCTTACTAGGAGTGAGTTAGGAGCCAGAACTTGCTAGGCATGGGGTGACGTTGGGAGAGGTTTAGAAGGAGGAGGGGTCCCAAGGGACCTTGATATATGCGCATATGTTAGACCCTCGCACTGTATAAGCTCACAATAGATTACATGTACATATATATGTGTTGTTCTTAGTGTTTTCCTTGCAGGTTGAAGATCCCTTACTGAGAATCTTAGGATTCTCACTCCTTTAGTTTTATGTTTTGCAGATATAGAGGTTCTTAGACCCGACAATCATTAAGGGTTGTCGTGGTGGTTCCGTTAGAGGTATATCACTTTGAGAATCCTTAAGATTCTAGTTTATTTGGTTGCTTGTTGGTTAAGCTACATTACAAACTACAGTTTTCTTGGCCACAGAGGCTAGTGAGGACATGGAGGATCATTGGGGCTTGCCACTAGGATCTCTCAATAAGGTGGAGGCTAGTTGATTGGATCTAAGTAGTACTAGCCCTATGATGTATAATTTATGGTAGTGGCCTCCAATGTGTATGAATAGAGTTATGGACTCTAGGGTTGCCTTTGGGTGTAGGGCATAGTCTAAAATTGTTTAAATGCCTACACATGATTAATTATGTGTAGGATTCATGTTGATGCTATAAAATTTTTGTATGCTTTGACTCTTTGAAAATTGGCTTTTATGGAAATGCCTAGGCTACATAAATGTTTTATGATTTTATACTCGCTCAAGTCAAAGCAACTCTTGCATGCGTAATTCCATTCTTAGGCTAAATAACTAGTGATATGATGTTTTAACAAGGGTGCACATAATTAATTAGTCAATTGCAATGAGCATGAGACTTGTTCTCACAGGCATCTTGGGCAAGGCCATGAGGGGCGTGTTAGCAGATGATCAAGCACCCTTAGAACCTTTCCTCCCTGAGGACGAATGTCCTCTGACTGTCATGATGGGTTTTTTGTGTCATTTCCAGCTCACCATTGTGACTGAAATGACACAGCAGCTCAACCAACGATGGTCACAAGCATGTTCGCATGAAAGGACCCCCTCCCTAGAGACTCATTTGGAGAAGGGCCATCGCTCATCCCGCCAAAGTTTGCCCAATAAGAGCCTCCACAGTGAGTCGTCAATGAATAATTTGCCATGTCATGGATGGTACATAGCAAGGTTCAGATCAAAGGAACCAAGGACTGTATGACGTCAAATTCTTTCTCGCATTAGAAGTCCCTATCTCCTCAATGATGAAGTTACTCAACCAAAAGAAGGCGTTATTCCCCCTACCGCAGCATCATCAACAATGAGGAAAAAATAGCACTATGGTCTTGATGGAGAAGATCTTGGAAAGATTGGACAAGGTAGAGAAGCAGGTGTCCCAAAAACCCATCTAGTTGAGGTTATCTAAGACCTTCACTAGAGAATAGTCCCCATTCATTCGAGCAATAGTAGAAGCACCAATGGCTAGTGACTTCCAGGTACCCCGCCTAAAGACCTATGACGGGTGAAGTGACCCCCAAGCTTATCTGACCAAGTATAAGAGAAGTATGGTGCTCCATGGGGCCGATGATGCCACCTTGTGCATGTGTTTTGAAGTAACACTTTTGGGACCAGCTAGGCGTGGTACAACTCTTTGGTGCTTGGGACAATCTCGAGGTTCCAAGAGTTATCCACTGCCTTTACCTACTAATTCATAAGAAGCAAGCCAACCTCGCAAATGTCCATCCAAATGTTTGACATAGCTCAGAAGAATGGGAGACAATTCGGGACTATGTACAAAGGTTCAACAGAGAGGCCCTTAGCATCCCTAACTTTCACCCTGAGATCAAAATCCTGGTGATGATCCGACGTCTCAAGAGAGACGCTCAGCTTTTTTATGAGTTCTCCAAGGACCCCCCAGAAACATTGAGGGAGTTCTACAGGAAAGTTGAACAACATCTGACCGCCAAAGAATTGAGGATGGAGAGAAGAAGATAGATCATCAACCATCCGAAGGGCAGAGTCACCAACCTTGGTACCACGGTGATAGACCTCAAAAATCTAGAGGCAAAAGGCCAACGACATTCACCCCCTTGAAAACCACAAGGACAAATATTCTGATGGCCTTGGAAAGGCAGGGAATGTCAATTCAAAGACCGAAGCCCATGACTTCAGAGAATATGAAGAACATGAAAAAATACTACCAATTTCATCGGGACCATGGCCATAACAGAAAAGACTGCTGTCAGCTGAAAAAATACATTGAGTCCCTCATCAAACAAGGCCAACTTCAACAGTATCTTAGAATGCCCTCACCTAAGTCTAGGGACAAAAAAGAGGAAGAATGAAACGTCAAACATGAGGTGTACCATTCAGACATATATCAAACAAACTGAAGTCCACGGAAACACCACCTTCGGCTAAGGTCATTCAGACAATCACTACTGGGATACCCTCGGTTGAGAGGAAGAGGAAGGTGAGAGAGATAGTAATGATGGAGTTTGACAGTCCTACGATCAAGCTCACCCGAAGGGATGGATTGGTGGTGAAGTTTCTGCACGATGATCCTCTCTTGATCATGGCTAGGATCGGGAGCTGGGACATCAAGAAAGTGCTTCTAGACAATGGTTCAAATGCCAATGTCTTATTTTCCCATCTACTACCAAGCTTGGGAATTACCGAGAGTGAGGTTAAGCCAATGACTTCACCCACATTTGGCATTGGACTTGCAGAACTCCCCGTGTTGGGATGGATTGACTTACCCTTGATGTTGAAGGGTGCATCGGTCAAAACGGGAGAGGAACACTTTGCTTCTACTATGACAAGGTTCATCGTCATAAAATGTTGCATCATCTTACATTGCCATCCTGTTACCACCTCATAAAAGTGGGAGAATTACAAGTGTGTCATAATGGCGAAAAAACCATTATATTGTGTAATTGTCACCATAGTGATTGAAGTGTGAAGGGGTAAAAGGCATGATCAACACCTCTTTAAAAGTGGTCCAAGTTGGTAACTTGGCCCCCAAGAAAAACCTTAAGGATTGCTTGTTTGTCAAGCAACCTATGAACTTTTTTCTAAGGTTTTGGAAATTTGGGTACTCAATTGCAAAACTTTCACAAAAGAGATTTGGAGAGTTATGAGAAGAATATGAATGGTATGAAAGTACTATTGGAGGATCAAATTGCTTATGGAAGACAACGAAGGACAAAAAAAACACAAAATGGCATAAATGACATAAGTGTTCTAATGTAAGCCTTAAGATGTGTATGTCTATGACTTAGGTCAAATGGAAGTTTTGTGGGGTTATCCCACAGAAGGAGACCTGCTAAAGGAAGATAAGGATGGTCAAATGTGGGCCAAGAGATTAAGACTAAGAAACCATAGTCCTGTAGCAAGGAAAATCACATAATACAAGGTTAAGACTACTTAAGTGTGTTTAGTGTATTTTTTTACTATTTATGTAGTTAAGACCACCTTTAATTCTCTAAATTTCGGCCTCCACCAACAAAAAGAAAGCCAGCCCTCTCCTCCACACTTCCTCCATAGCCACCATATGTTCAAACTCAAAACTACTTGCAATTGAAGTCAAGGAAGCGTAATTGGAAGCTAGTTGGTGCTATTGCCTGAGTGCACCTAGGATCAAGCTCCAATTTCAGCATACCCATCAAGGTAAGGGTTCTCTTGCTCTCATGGGTTGTTTTCTATATTTTCAAGCAACCATGGAGCTAGGGCTAAGCTTTGAGGAGAGCCATGAGCTTGATGAACCAAGCTTAGTGAGGGGAGTGCACTTATTGAAGGTTTTGTGACCTATTGTCAAGTGCACAATGATGGCAGTGAAATGAGGGTTTCTAGAGCCCAAAGTTAGTACTAACTACTGTGAAAATCTTCCTAAGACCAATCATTAGCTTGAGGAGGGCTGGCATAGTGATTTACTTATGTTTATTACATGTTTTATGGACTAATCTATGGTTATTGTTGCTGCTGCATTTCATGTGTTTGTTGGTTGTGAATGGCTGCTGCATTTGGTTACTATATCTTGTATATATGAATTGTGTTTTTTTTTAGTGTCTTTGGATGCAGGTTTTAATGAAGGTTACATTGCCTATTGAACCCAAGTGCTACCCTTACTAAGTTTCTCAATGGAACTTACTCCCCTCAATTCTATCATTTCAGGTCCAACAGAAAGATCACCTTCAAACTAACCATTGTGGTTTGATTTTTTACCCAAAATTTCGGGTACATGAACTTCCATATATCTAGTTATGATCTGGAAATGTTGGTGATTTTAGGAGCACATTTGTTATTTTTAATGGTGGTACTTATTGTGGTATGCAGCAGCTATCTAGCATCCTGTTCTGGAGTCCATTGTATCTCAGGCACTCCTGTAACTTAGGATGTGTATTTAGCTGAGTTAAGACCATTATGTAGTGCATGTATGCATGTACATGTAGTGTATGTAAAATTGGACAAGTATGTAAACATTTGAGTAAAGTTTTGGCTATGTACGTGACGTGGTGCAAAGCTGCCTAAGTGTGAATGATAGGCTGCTTACTTGTAAATTCTTTTTTGGCCACATAAAGTTGCTAGATGCAAGAAAATGTAATTCATATGTGTATTGGACATGTATGGGATAGCCTTGGAGGGCTTTATCTTTGTGAATAAAGTGTTTGAATGGTTTGGAAAATTTGTATGGCAAAATGGTCCAAAAGTTGCCAGAATTTTGACCCTGTACTTAAAGTTGAATATCTCCCTGTGTAGAATGAATCTTGGTATGAAAGTTTGGATGCACATAAAGGACATCTATAGGTTTAACTAGGATTTTGAATTTCTAGATTTAGAGCCTTGTAGCCAAATTTATGATGTTGCAAAATTGGCTAAGTAACTGTTCATTTGGTCAAAAATTTGTAACCAACTTCAAAAATGCATAACTTGGTCCATAGGTAGGCTATTGATGTAAAACAAATTCCTTGATTTGACCTAAGTCTCTACTTGATAATGGAGGAAATAAAATAGGGGGTTACTGTTGGGTTTCGGGAGCCAAACAGTGCAGCGGAATTTAACCGAAACCCTCCAGGATCCAACTGAAAACTGGGTAAACCGGGTGTTCGAAAATTTTCATACCTAATTTTTGGTTGAGATCTCTTACTCAACTGTAGAGTCGAATCACAAAACCTGAATAGTTGACGTGTTCAAGCTCTCTATGATATCCACACGAGCCTCTCGGGATCACCACGCTTCCACCACGTCCCGGCAGATGCGTTTCTCTTGCGCTCGCAGTGCTAGCTTGCGTCCTCCAAGGAATTGCAAGAGAAGAGTGCGACTGTCCTTTTTGGGAGGCTAGGGCAAGGAGACCTGCGAATTTCTCACTTAAAAGTTGTTTTTATAGTGAGACTCAACTTCCAGGCCTAATGGGTTTCAAAGCCCTAATCCAATTAGGATTTAATTTCGGGCTTAATAATAGCTCAACTCTTGGGCCCATCATTAATACGAAATTAAAGTGAAACCATAACCCAAATAATTAGCCCATGCACTCTAATGATCCAAATTGCTCTATGTGTGCGACCCAATAGGCTCTTATCACGTTGGCAATGATCATAAATCACATTTATGATCATAAGCAATGAGCGGTGTCTAGCAACACATCATTGCTACCCAAGTGACAAGATTGTCGATGATTTGACTATACCTTTATGATCATCACCGATATATGCCATTGTCCCTTTGTCCAAGATATCAAGACTAAGCATGAGACATGGAATGTGTCACTCTCGTATAGCCCAATCTTTGGTTTCTTGATTACTGAGTAGACTAACTTAAACTGATGACATTGATATCGCATATCAACTCATCCGAGCATGGCCATGCATTTTCTAAGTCTCACTCTATCAAGGGGCCCGAAGATATCACTCCCGTTACATAGGAGGGACAAATCCCATCTTGATCATACAAATCCCTCCGCATGATATGTGACATGCCCAATGACCTCCTTCAAGTTCACTCAGCTACGAGCAACAAAGGAAAGTATCAAAGTATGTGACTCACATGTAGGGAACCTTGATGATCTTAGGTCGAAGGACTACATATACCCTGATCACTATGGGAATCACTTATGACACTCATATAACGATCCATGTAGTGTTCTCATGGTGGGTCGGTCCAGTACACAAGTTCTCCAACTTGTACTCATATGTAGACTACATATCTCATATTAGTCTACACATATGCTAGTCGTTATGTATTATTGCAACCCGCTCCACAATAATACTAGATCAGGGACTTTTAAGAATATCATTATTCTAGGGTTACAATTATGTTTGTTAAGTTACGCAGGAACAAAAAAACAAACATAATTGCTGGATTAATGCCTTAATAAAATATCATGACTCAATGTGCAAAAATACAATCATCTCATGATTGGCTTTTGGGCACAACACTAACAGTTACATGGCTATAATGATAAATTTTATTAGAGGAAGTTTGGGTGCAGTGGCTGGAATTTTTGAACCTAGTAAGAATGCTTAATGTGCGGAAGCTGAAAGTAAGACTTGTGCCAGTGTTTTTCTTCTTCGCTACCATGGTGTGCATAAATGTGAATATGTGTGTTATGGTTAGACCAATATGCATGTTTTTACATAGTGCTCAAGAGGGTCACTTGAGTATATACACTAGGGGTGTTGTTCTGATGACTTATAGGACACAACAATCCTGGGAGTTTAAATGCCCATTTTGGCATCATAATTGGATTACCCCGGAGTGGGTAACAGAAGTTGGTATCAGAGCATGGTTTATACATGTGCATAGCATATAGTTGCATTACATGCAACTACATATATGAACTCAGTTTGGTCAACTGCTAGTGTCAAGTACCATTGAAATACCTACGATCTTTATATGTGCTCTATGATGAATCATCAATTCAGGAAGTAAACATGGTTGCCACAAGGAGAGGGGAACCACCCCGAAGGCCTCCTATTAATTCTAGGCAACAAGGAAATGGACAGAATAGAGGGAAGCAGGGGCAATATGAGGCTACCAAACCCTGAAGTGCCTCAAGGTTGGTTAGAGCTTCAGAGGAACTTAGCTCTAATCAATGAGAACTTAGTATGGCTGATTCAAGCACAACAGCAAGGAGTCCAAGTAGCTCCAGCAGAACCAGTTCAAGATGCACAGCAGCAACTAGAAGAGGATACTAGGAACACATTTGAATATGTTCCTTCTGGAAGCTTAGAAGACACAAATGATGAGACCATTGAGGTGGAAGATGAGGATAGGAGAAATCAAAGAGGCAAAAGATTAAGATCTGAGATTGGTCAGGTGTCCAGGACCAATCCTTCAGTCTATGACCATTCCTCCACTAGGAATGAGATTGAGGAAGGCCATGAGAGAAGATCAAGGAAAAGGCAGAAAGATCATTGTGAGCATCACTATACAGAGGGCTCTCACAGATCCAAGAGACACAAATCAGAGGATTTGGAAAGCCTAGATGAAGTCAGACTGTTGGAGAGGTTCCAAGGCCTAAGACCTCCACAGTTTGATGGAAGAGCTAGGCCAGAGAGAGCTGAGGAGTGGTTAATCTTCATGGAAAAGATGTTTGAGAGGATGCCACTCAGCTCCACCAAGAAGGTGTCACTGGCTACTTACAACTTAGTAGGCAGTGCAGAGATGTGTTGGAGAAACACCAGAGACAGGTATGCTTTCCAAATGGGCAGAAGGCCAGGAAGAGATATTGAGATGAGATGGCCAGAGTTCACACAGCTATTCCAGGAACAATACATCGATGATGCCATCAAGGATATGAAGCAAGCTGGATTTGATGCTCTAAGGCAGGACAACCTTAGTGTTCTAGAGTATGAGCACAAATTCAATTAGTTGGTGAGGTATGCTCATCAGTAATATGGACTAGAGGAGTTGAAGGCCAAAAAACTTGTTAGAGGCCGAAGGCTAGACATTAGAAAGGCTGTTAGACCTTTTGGAGTAGTTACATACTATGAAGTAGTGTAGAAAGCTCTATTAGTAGAGCAAGAAGAGTATAAGACTAAGTCCTTTCCCAGTGGACTAGGGGAAAGTAGTCAGGCAGGCGGCAAGCAGAAGAAGCCACCACATGGCAAAGGAATTGCCAAGAATTCTCATCTTGGTGGTGAAGGCAAGGTTAAGGGGAAGTTCCCTAGCCTAAGGTGCCGTAAATGCAAGAAGTTTCATGGAAAGAAACCTTGCTATTTTGACACCCAAGTGTGTTTAAGATGTGGATCCATGGATCATTGGATTAAAGACTGTCCACAGGCTCAAGGAGGCTAGAAGACCAAGGTCCAATAAGGCCTCTTGGGGCAGGACCTAGAGGGGGAGCACCTAGGGAAGGACAGCAGAGGCCAATTCCTCCAGTGCCTCAGCCTCCAGTGCAAAGAGCTGGCAGAGTCTTCCAAGTGGAGAGGCCAAAGACATCAGAGTAGGGAGGAGTACTAAGAGGTAACATTTACCTTAATGGTACGCCTGTTAGTGTTCTATTTGATACTGGTGCATCTGTGTCTATAGTGGCTAGGAAATTTGTTGAAGCCATGAAATTGCCTACTGAAATCATGCCTAGGATATCCTTAGTGAAAACAGTAAGTAGTCAATGTCTTTTCACTAATGACATGGGTAAGGATTGCGAGCTAGTAGTAGGAAAGACTAAGGTTATGACTAATCTACTAGTGTTGCACATTCCTAAGTATGATTTAGTGCTAGGTATGAATTGGCTTGCTATGCATAACATAAGAATTGATTGCGCTAAAATTGAAATTACATTGCCTAATGGTGAAGTGCATGCATTAGTGAATTCTAAGGAATTAGTGTATGAAATGCATGGCATGAAGCTAGAGGTACTAGATGAGATACCTGTGATTTCTGAGCATGATTATTGTTATGCATTGAATCAATTGTACTATGAAGAAGAAGTGGATAGAATACCTATAGTGAGAGACTTTCCACAATTCTTTCCTAAAGACCTACTAGGTATTCCTCCACAAAGGAAGATTGGGTTTGAAATCAAGCTGCAACCAGAAGCTAGTCCAATATCCATACCTCCTCACAGAATGCCAATCACAGAGATGAATGAGCTAAAGAAATAACTTGATGAACTTATTGAAAAAGGGTTCATAAGGCCAAATGGGGAGCTCCTGTTCTCTTTGTGAAAAAGAAGAATGGATCTTTGAGGCTATGCATTGACTGCAGGAAGCTTAATGCAGTCACTATCAAGAACAAGTATCCACTCCCTAGGATTGAGGATCTGTTTGATCAACTTAAGGGAGCTAAGATCTTCTCCAAGATAGATTTGAAATCTGGATACTTCCAATTGAGAGTAAAGGAAGAAGATATTCCTAAGACTGCATTCAAGACCAGATATCGGGATTATGAGTACACAGTCATGCCATTTGGTTTGACTAATGCCCTAGCTGCTTTCATGGACCTAATGAACAGGGTGTTCAGACCACCTCTGGACAAATTTGTGGTTGTGTTCATTGATGACATCCTAGTGTATTCCAAGGATAAAAATAAACATGAACATCATCTGAAGATTGTCTTAAAGACTCTGTTGCAGAATCAGCTTCATGCTAAGTTATCCAAGTGTGAACTCTGGATAAGGAAAGTGTCTTTCCTAGGACACATCATAGATGCACAAGGCCTTAAGGCAGACCCTGAAAAGGTCAAGGCAATGCAAGAGTGGGAAAGACCAAAGATTGTGAAGGAAATCAGAAGTTTCCTAGGATTAGCTGTATACTATAGGAGATTTGTATCAGGCTTTTCCATGATTGCCTTAGTTCTTACTCATCTGACCAAGAAGGGTCAAAGATTTGAGTGGACTAAGAATTATGAAAAGAATTTCTAGGAGCTCAAGCAGAGGTTCATTGAAGCTCCAGTATTGATTCTTCTTGATCCAAGTAAGCCTCACATCATATATACAGATGCATCTAGATCTAGGTTAGGTTGTGTGCTTATGCAAGATAGAAATGTCATTGCTTATGGGTCAAGGTAGTTAAGACCCCATGAGCAAAACTATCCTACCCATGACCTAGAATTGGCAGCAGTGATTTTTGCTCTGAAGCATTGGAGACATTACTTGATGGGTAGTTCCTTTGTGATCTACATTGACCATAAGAGCCTAAAGTACTTATTCACTTAGAAAGAGTTGAACATGAGGCTAAGGAGATGGTTAGAGTACATCAAGGACAATGACTCCAGTATACAGTACACAGAGGGCAAAGGCAATCTAGTAGCAAATGCCTTGAGCAGGAAGTACACAGGACTTCAGAAAGGAGGTTCCATAGCTGATCATGATGAGCAGAATAGTCTGCTATGCCTATGGCATAAATGGCATAAGTGGAAGGAAGCCCAAATTTACACATTGATAATTCAGTCTTGATAGATTGAAGAAACCAGAAAGGCACAGGAGACAGATCCTGATCTCAAAAAGACTTCAGGAGAGGAAAAAGGTTCCTTGTATCAATCCTTTGCCTACAAGCAAGGATTACTGTATTTCAAGGACCGAATCTATGTGCCCAAAGGAGTAAGGTCAGGGATGAAATACTTGAAGAACCTAACACAAGCAAGTTGAACATCCATCCAGGAAGTGAGAAAATGTATAAGGACTTGAAGACTCACTTCTGGTGGCCAAATATGAGGAGAGACATAGCTACTTTAGTGTCCAAATGTGCCACATGCCAGAGGGTAAAGGGAGAGCACCGGAAGCTAGCTGGTACCCTACAGACTCTACCTATACTAGTGAGGAAGTGAGGCAACAAAACCATGGACTTTTTGACTGGGTTTCCTATGACCAGATTAAGGCATGATACAATTTGGGTCATTGTGGATAGGCTAACCAAGTGTGCCACTTCTTACCTATGAAACTCACAGACTGCCTGGAGAAGTTTTTCTCAGAAGTATGTCCAGAAGATAGTGAGACTACATGAAGTGCCAGACTCCATTGTATCTGATAGAGATCCAAGATTTACAGCTCAGTTTTGGAGTGCTTTTCATAAAGTACTAGGAACCAAAATCCACCTGAGTATTGCTTATCATCCTCAGACAGATGGGCAATCTGAAAGGGTGATACAGATACTGGAAGACATGCTCAAGAGCTGTGTGTTGGATTTCAAAGGTGAATGGGACCAACACTTTCCATTGGTGGAATTCTCATATAACAATAGTTACCAAAGCACCATTGGCATGGCACCTTATGAAGCATTATATTGAAGAGACTACTGCCAAAATCAAGAAGATTCAAGAGAGATTAAAGGCAGCCAATGAAAGGACCATAGCCTACGTGAACAAAAGAAGGAGAGACTTGGAATTTGAGCTTGGTGACAATGTTTGACTGAAAGTTGCCCCAACCAAAGGCACTGTTAGATTTGGGGGAAAAACCAAGTTAGCTCAAATAGACATCGGTCCTTATGAGATCTTGGACAGAGTTGGCAATGTAGCATACAGGTTAGCTCTACCGCCAAGCATATCAAGTGTTCATAATGTTTTTCACATCAGTATCCTTAAGAAGTGTCTGTTGGACACAAAGCATGCTATTGTAGTGGAAGACATATAGTTGGAACATAACTTGACATATGAAAAGACACCTATAGTTATCTTAGCTAAGGATACCAGAAGGTTAAGAAACAAGCTCATTCTATGGTTAAAGTTCAGTGGTCACAGCACTCAGAAAGAGAAGCAACCTGGGAAACTGAAAAAGACCTTATGGAAAGCTATCTTGAAAAATACCCGAAGTTAAAGGCTATTTTTTAGGACCAAAATTTTTAAGGGGGTGAGGATTTTTACCACCTCACAAAAATGGAAGAATTACAAATGTGTCATAAAGGCTAGAAAACCATTACATTTTGTAATTCTCACCATAATGATTGAAGTGTGGGGGGTAAAAGGCATGATCAACACTTCCTTAAAAGTGTTTCAAGTTGGTAACTTGGCCCCCGGGAAAAGCCTTAAGGATTGCTTGTTTGTCAAGCAACCTATGGACTTTTTTGTAAGGTTTTGGAAATTCAGGTACTCATTTGCAGAACTTTCACAAAAGAGATTTGGAGAGTTATGAGAAGGATATGAATGGTATGAAAGTGCTATTGGAAGACCAAATTGCTTATGGAAGATAACTAAGGACAAAGAAAACACAAAAAGGCATAAAGGACCTAAGTGTTCTAATGTAAGCCTTAAGATGCGTATGTCTATGACTTAAGTCAAATGGAAGTTTTGTGGCGTTATCCCACACAAGAAGGGCTGCTCAAGGAAGATAAGGATGGTCAAATGTGGCCCAAGAGATTAAGACTAAGAAACCATAGTCTTGTAGCAAGGAAAATCACATAAGACAAGGTTAAGACTACTTAAGTGTGTTTAGTGTATTTTTGACTATTTAAGTAGTCAAGACCACCTTTGCTTCTCTAAATTTCGGCCTCCACCAACAAAAAGAAAGACAGCCCTCTCCTCCACACTTCCTCCATAGCCACCATACGTTCAAACTCAAAACTACTTGCAATTGAAGTCAAGGAAGCGTAATTGGAAGCTATTTGGTGCTATTGCCTGAGTGCATCTAGGATCAAGCTCCAATTTCAGCATACCCATCAAGGTAAGGGTTCTCTTGCTCTCATGGGTTGTTTTCTATATTTTCAAGCAACCATGGAGCTAAGGCTAAGCTTTGAATAGAGCCATGAGCTTGATGAACCAAGCTTAGTGAGGGGAATGCACTTATTGAAGGTTTTGTGACCTATTGTCAAGTGCACAATGATGGCAGTGAAATGAGGGTTTCTAGAACCCAAAGTTAGTACTAACTACTGTTAAAATCCTCCTAAGACTAAGCATTAGCTTGAGGAAGGCTGGCATAGTGATTTATTTATGTTTATTACATGTTGTATGGACTAATCTATGGTTATTGTTGCTGCTGCATTTCATGTGTTTGTTGGTTGTGAATGGCTGCTGCATTTGGTTGCTATATCTTGTATATATGCATTGTGGTTTTTGTGTTTTAGTGCCTTTGGATGCAGGTTTTAATGATGGTTACATTGCCTACTGAATCCAAGTGCTACCCTTACTAAGTTTCTCAATGAAACTTACTCCCCTCGATTCTATCATTTCAGGTCCAGTAGAAAGATCACCTTCAAACTAACCTTTCTGGTTTGAATTTTGATCTAAAATTTTAGGTACATGAATGTCCATATTTCTAAAATTTTGGTGATTTTAGGAGCACATTTGGTATTTTTAATGGTGGTACTTATTGTGGTATGCAGCAGCTGTCCAGCATCCTGTTCTAGAGTCCATTGTATCTCAGGCACTCCTGTAACTTAGGGTGTGTATTTAGCTGAGTTAAGACCATTATGTAGTGCATGTATGCATGTACTTTTAGTGTATGTAAAATGAGACAAGTATGTGAACATTTGAGTAAAGTTTTGGCTATGTATTTGATGCGGTGCAAAGCCGCCTAAGTGTGAATGATAGGCTGCTTACTTGTAAATTCTATTTTGGCCACATAAAGCTGCTAGATGGAAGAAAATGTAATTCATATGTGTATTGTACATGTATGGGATAGCCTTGGAGGGCTTTATGTTTGTGAATGAAGCTTTTGAATGGGTTGGAAAATTTGTATGGGCAAAATGGTCTAAAAGTTGCCAGAATTTTGACCCTGTACCTAAAGTTGAATATCTTGTTGTGTAGAATGAATCTTGGTATGAAATTTTCGCTACACCTAGAGGACATCTATAGGTTTAACTAGGATTTGGAATTTCTGGATTTAGAGCCCTGTAGCTAAAGTTATGACATTGCAAAATTGGCTAAGTTACTGTTCATTTGGTTAGAATTTTGTAACCAACTTAAAAAATCCATACCTTGGTCAATAGGTGGGCTATTGATGTAAAACAAAATTCCTTGATTTTCCCTAAGTCTCTGATTGATAATGGAGCAAAGAAAATAGGGTGTTACATTGCTAGAATGAAACATTTTATTAGAGGAAGTTTGGGTGCAGTGGCTGGAATTTTTGAACCTAGTAAGAATGCTTAATGTGTGGAAACCAAAACTAAGACTTGTGCTAGTGTTTTTCTTCTTAGATTCTATGGTGTGCATAAATGTAAATATGTGTGTTATGGTTCGACCAATATGCATTTATTTACATAGTGCTCAAGAGGGTCACTTGAGTATGTACACTATGGGTGTTGTTCTGATGACCTACAGGACACACTAATCCTGGGAGTTTAAATGCACAGTTTTAGCACCATAATTGGATTACCCCGAAGTGGGTAACACATCCTTGGAAGACAAACACAGGGTAGCCCTCACCTCTGAACTAACATGAAGTACTTGACAGTCATGTTTGAGATGAAAGAAGGAGATGCCAAAATATACATCGGCCAAGCTGAAGTGAGAAAGGTGTTTGTTAAAGCAAGGAAGAGCCCTGCTAAAGTTCATATGCAGACTTCAAGAAAGGAAGGCATACTTGGCAAGGGTAGGCTAAAGGTGGAAAAGGGTGATGGTGAGAAAGTTGAAACTTAGGATATAGAGTTTGTTACCACCACACAAAAATTGGAGAATTACAAGTGTGGCATAATGGTCAAAAAGCCGTTATATTGTGTATTCTCTTCCTAGTGATTGAAGTGTGAGGAGTAAAAGATATAATGAACACCTCCTTAAAAGTGTTCCAAGTTGGTAACTTGGCCCCTAAGAAAAGCTTAAGGGTTGCTTGTTTGTCAAGCAACCTATGGACTTTTTTGTAAGATTTTGGAAATTCAGGTACTCAATTGAAAAACTTTCACAAAAGACCTTTCTAGAGTTATGGGAAGGATATGAATGGTATAAAAGTGCTATTGAATGACCAAATTTCTCATGGAAGACAAGTTTGGACAAAGGAAACACTAAACGCATTAAGGACCTAAATGTTTTAGTGCAAACCTTACGTTGTTAAAGCTTTTGACTTAAGTCAAATGGTGGAATTGTGGGGTTATCCCACCATGGGGGAGGTAGCCAAGGCTTGATAAATGGGTCAATAATGTTGGGCACATGTGTACCAATGCGTTTAAGGCAAAGAAACCATAATTAATGAGAAGAAAAATGATATAAAGCAAGGTTAAGCTTGTTAAGTGTGTTATGTGCACTTAAGCTCATTTAAGCCCATTTAAGTGGTCAATTCACTTATCTCTTTCCCATTTTCAGCCTTCTTCAGTCCAAGAACATAGCCACACTTCCTCCACAGCCACTACACCTTCAAAATTGCAATTGATTGAAATTGAAGGCAAAAGGAAGCAATTGGAAGCAAACTACAGCTATTGCTTGGATACTTCAAGAATCAAGCTTAATTTTTGGCCTACCCACTTTGGTAAGGGTTCTCTTGCTCTCATGGGTTATTTTTTTAATTTTCAAGAAACCATGGAGCTAGGGCTAAGTTTGGAAGAGGGCCATGAGCTTGATGAACCAAGCCTAGTAAGGGGAGTCCACTTACTGAAGGTTTTGTGACCTAGTGTGACGTGCACAAAGATGGTAGTGAAATGAGGGTTTCTAGAGCCCAAAGTTGCTATGTCTTGTATATATGCATTGTGGTTTTTGTGTTTTATTGTCTTTTGATGCAGGTTTTAATGAGGGTTGCATTGCCTACTGAATCCAAGTTCTACCCTTACTAAGTTTCTCAATGAAACTTACTCCCCTCAATTCTATCATTTCAGGTCCAGTAGAAAGATCTCATTCAAACTGATAATTTTGGTTTGATTTTTTATCTAAAATTTTAGATACAAGAATTTCCATATGTCTAGTTATGATCTAGAAATTTTTGTGATTTTAGGAGCACATTTGGTATTTTTAATGGTGGTACTTATTGTGTTATGCAGCAGCTGTCCAGCAGCCTGTTCTGGAGTCCATTGTGTCTCAGGCACTCCTGTAACCTAGGGTGTGTATTTAGCTGAGTTAAGACCATTATGTAGTTCATGTATGCATGTACATGGAGCATAACTAAAATGAGACATGTATGTGAATATTTGAGTAGTGTTTTAGCTATGTAAGTGATGTGAAGCAAAGCTGCCTAAGTGTGAATGATGAGCTGCTTACATGTAAATTCTATTTTAGCCACATATGGTTGTTAAATACAAGGGAATGTATTTTCTATGTGTAATGGACATATATGGGATAACCTTGGAGGGCTTTTCCCTTGCGAATGAAGTGTTTGCACACTTATGAAATTTTCTGTGGGTAAAATGGTCACAAAGTGACTAGAATTTTGACTGTGCACTTAAAGTTCTATATGTTAGTGTTGTGCCCAAAAGTCAATCATGAGATGATTTTATTTTTTGCACATTGAGTCATGATATTTTATTAAGGCATTAATCCAGCAATTATGTCTGTTGTTTTGTTTCTGCATAACGTAATAAACATAATTGTAACCCTAGAATAATGATATTCTCAAACATCCCTGGTCTAGTATTATTGTGGAGCGGGTTGCAATAATACATAACGACTAGCATTTGTGGAGACTAATATGAGATATGTAGTCTACATATGGGTACAAGTTGGAGAACTTGTGTACTGGACCGACCCACCATGAGAACACTACATGGATCGTTATATGACTGTCATAAGTGATTCTCATAGTGATCAAGGTATATGTAGTCCTTCAACCTAAGATCATCAAGGTTCCCTATATGTGAGTCACATACTTTGATACTTTCTTTTGTTGCTCGTAAGTGAGTGAACTTGAAGGAGGTCATTGGGTATGTCACATATCATGTGGAGGGATTTGTATGATCAAGATGGGATTTGTCCCTCCTATGTAACGGGAGTGATATCTTCGGGCCTCTTGATAGAGTAAGACATAGAAAAATGCATGGCCATGCTCGGATTAGTTGATATACGATATCAATGCATCAGTTTAAGTTGGTCTACTCGGTAATCAAGAAACCAAGGATTAGGCTATACGAGAGTGACACATTCCATGTCTCGTGCTTAGTCTTGATATCTTGGACAAAGGGACAATGGCATATTTCGGTAATGATCATAAAGGTTTGGTCGAATCACCGACAATCTTGTCACTTGGGTAGCAATGATGTGTTACTAGACACCGCTCATTGCTTATGATCATAAAAGTGATTTATGATCATTGCCACCGTGGTAAGAGCCTATTGGGTCGCACACATAAAGCTATTTGGATCATTAGAGTGCATGGGCTAATTATTTGGGTTATGGTTTCACTATAATTACGTATTAATTATGAGCCCAAGATTTGAGCCATTATTAAGCCCAAAATTAAAGCCTAATTGGATTAGGGCTTTGAAACCCATTAGGCCTGGAAGTTGAATCTCACTATAAATACAACTTTTAGTGAGAAATTCGCTGCTTCTTGCCCTAGCCTCCCAAATGGACAGCCGCACTCTTTGCTTGCAATTCCTTGGAGGACGCAAGCTAGCATTACAAGCGCAAGAGAAACGCATCTGCTGGGACGTGGTGGAAGCGTGGTGATCCCGAAAGGATCCTGTGGATACCATAGAGAGCTTGAACACGTCAACTGTTCAGGTTTTGTGATTCGACTCTACAGTTCGGTGAGAGATCTCAACCAAAAATTAGGTATGAAAATTTTCGAACACCTGGTTTACCCCATTTCAATTGGATCCTGGAGGGTTTTGGTTAAATTCCACTGCACTTGTTTGGCTCCCGAAACTCAACACTATATCTCCCTGTATAGAAGGAATATTGGTATAAAAGTTTGACCACAACTAGAAAAAATCTAGAGGTTGAACTGGTATTTGAAATTTATAAATTTGGAGGCCTGTAGCCAAAGATATGATGTTGCAAATTTGGCTAAGTTACTATTTATTTGGTCAGAATTTTGTAACCAACTTTAAAAATCCATAACTTGGTCCATAGGTGGGCTATTGATGTAAAACAAAATTCTTTGGTTTGCTCTAAGTCTCTACTTGATAATGGAGTGAAGAAAATAGGGGGTACATGGCTAGAATGATATAATTTATTAGTGGAAGTTACAGGTGTAGTGGCTGGTCAATAGAACTTAGCAACATTGCCTAATGTGTGGTAGCCAAGATTAAGACTTGTGCTAGTGTTTTCCTTCTTTGCTGCCATGGTGTGCATGAAATGTGAATGTGTGTGATGGTTGGACCAATATGCATGTATTTACATAGTGCCCAAGAGGGCCATTTGGGTATGCACACTAGGGGTAGTGTTCTGATGGCCTACAGAACATTACCAATCCTGGGTGTCCAAATGCACAATTTTGGCACCGTAATTGGACTACCACGAAGTGGGTAACAAAGTTAGTCCTTGGCCGAAGCACCTAAATTGGGAAAAAGCTGGCCAAAGGTGAAAAAGAAAGACTCGTATCCCTTTTATCAATGAACAAACATCTATTTGCTTATTCCACGAAGGATATGCCCGAAATAAACCCAGACATAATCTAGCATAGCCTAAAAGTACATCCCGAAGTAAGGCCTATTCAATAGGAAAAGCGCAACATCTTAGTGCATAAGAATGACTTCATTAAAAAAGAAATTCAATGACTCTTGGAAGTTGGTATAATAAAGGAAGTTAAATACCCTAACTGGATTGGCAATATCATTGTTGCCATCATGAAAGGGAGTGTTAAACTCTAAATGTACATCAACTTCATAAATATCAATGATGCATGCCCTGAGGACTTGTATCCTCTACCATCAATTGACCAGTTGGTAGACTCCACCACCGAATATGAGTTATTAAGTTTCGTCAACGCATTCATTGGGTACCACCAAATTTTGATGAACCCTGAGTATAAGGAAAAGACTGCATTCATTACTAAGGTCAGGGCATATTGCTACATTAGAATGTCTTTCGTCTTAAAAATGTAAGAGCCACATACCAAGGGCTGATGAACTAGATGTTCAATTCCTAGATCAGGAGAAATAAGGAGGTGTATGTCGATGATATGATAGTTAAAAGAAAAATACCCAATGATCATATTGTAGTCTTATAGGAAACCTTTCAGCAACTACACACCTTTGGTATCCATCTTAACCCTAAAAAATGCGTATTGGGGGTAACGGTTGGTAGGTTCCTGGGCTTTATAGTATTCGAGAGGCGCATAGACGCCAATCCAGAAAAGGTAAAGACCTTGCTCGGGTTTCCAACTCCCACGACTATCAAGGAAATACAAAGGCTTACTGGAAGCACTTAGTAGATTCATTTCCAAATACAGGGATTGGCGCCAGCCCTTCTTCAAGGTGCCCACTAAAGCAGCCAAAAATGAAGTTAAACCTAGTACCGAAGAACATACTTAGAACGAAAAGTGTCAAAAAGCTTAAGATGAACTAAAGAATTACTTGTCTCACTTATGGACTAGGGAGGGAAAACCCCTCATACTTTACCTCACTATCAATGAAAAAGCCCTAAGTTTGGTGCTTGTCAGGGTGGAAATAAGAAAGCAATGGCCAGTATATTATGTTAGTAACTCTTCACACGTGCCAAATTTAGGTATCCAGCATTGCAAAAAGTAATCTATGCCTTAGTTATGGCAAGCAGAAGACTTCGGTGTTACTTCCAAGGACACCCTATTATAGTTTGAAGTAACCTACCTCTTCAGGATATCGTGAAGAAGGTGGACCATTTGGGCTGGTTATCAAAAGGTGCATTGAGCTTTGAGAGTATGACATTACATGTGAACCAAGGAAAATGATAAAAGCTCACGCTTTAGTAAACTTCATAGCTGAATTGCTAGACACCGAGGGCACCTTAGTAAACCTTAGAGATAAGGACCCCAAATGGATGCTTTTCATGGATGGTGCTTCAGGTTCAGAGCACCAGGGTGCTGGTATAGTACTGCAAGGACCCGAAGGAATGGAAGCATCAAAATCCATCAAGTTCGGATTCCAAGTCACCAACAAGATTGCCGAATATGAAGCTCTTATAGCGGGGCTACAATTGGCAAAAATAGTCCATGAAAAAAATCTAAATGCTTACAGTGACTCCTAGCTAGTAGTTCAGCAAACAGTAGGGGAATACGGTGCCACGGACCCAAAATTGGCAAAATGTCATGACCTTGTCAAACAGCTAGTCCAAGAATTTGACAACGTAAAAATAGAAAAGGTACCTCAAAGAGAGAACATAGAAGCAGCTATATTGGCCAAGTTAAAACAGTGAACTAAAATACTTGATTCTTTGAGCATATCCATAATGGCACTCATGACCTCGGAAAAAGGGTGGAAAAAATCAATAAGAGAATATTTGATGAATTCATCCTTACCCAAGGACCTTCAAGAAGCAGCAAAGGTGCAAAGGCAATCAGGAAGATACTTCCTGATTGTAGAGGAGTTGCATAGACAAGGATACTCAAATCCTTTACAAAGATGCATTAGTGAAGAGAATGTCGAAGCAGTACTGAAAGAGGTCCATGAAAGAATATTTGGATCCCACACCAGGGGAGCTGCCTTGGCCGGAGTATTACTTCGACAAGGATATTTTTGGCCAACCATAAGAAAGGATGCTCAGCAGTTCATCAGATGGTGTATCAAGTGCCAGCAACATGTGCCAATCCAAAAAACACCTTTAGAAGTAATAACTTCGGCAAATTACCCATGCCCCCTCACCATATGGGGAAATGACCTCATTGGTCCCCTCCCTATGGCCGTAGGAGGCATCAAATATTGTGTCATTGCAGTCAACTACTTCACAAAAGTGGATCGAGGTGAAACCCTTGGCAACAATTTCGGCCAAAGAAATTCAAAATTTTATTTAGAAAAACATCATATGTCGATTCGGTTGCTTGGGGGTGATATTAGCAGACAATGATTCCCAATTCATTGGCAAATGATTCCAGGAACTCACCATAAACCTCGGCATAAAATTGCACTTCACCCCAATTGCTCATCCTCAAAGCAATGGACAGGTTGAAGTATCCAACAAGACCTTGAAGGATGGTTAAAAGAAAAGGCTCAAGCCAAAAGAAAATGGCCTGGTGAACTTTCAAGTGTACTATGGAGTTACTGAACAACCTTTAGAAGAACAACGGGGGAGACCCTTTTTTCACTAATGTTTGGGATAGAGGCTCTGATCCCTATTGAAATTATCAAGCCTTCCATGAGAGTACAAGTATTTGACAAAGAAGGAAACAGCCTCGGCTTAAGAGCCAAACTTGATACAATTGATGAACATAGGGAAATGGTTGAACTTAAAAGAAAGGCTTTCTAGCGACAAGTAGCCATCGCCACTAACTTAAAACTCATATCTAAAGGAATCAAGATTGGAGATCTTGTTCTATGAAGGGCTGCGCTGAAAGCCCAACAACCATCTCATGGTATACTTCGGACAAACTGGGAAAGACCTTATTTGGTCACGAACAACGTTTGACCAAAAGTCTTTAAACTTAGAAATGCCGAAGGAGATGAATTGAAAAATACTTGGCATTGGGATACTTTGAAAAAATTCTACACTTAAAAATTTTCTAAGGGCTTGGAAATTTTTGAAAGCTATTGATCTTACAGGAAATTTTTCAAAGATGTTAGTGGAAATTTTTGAAGTCATAAAAGAACAAATGTAAATTCTCCAAAGACATTGTATGAATGCCAAAAGTCATTCCCAAAACACTTTGAAAAATTTTCATTTCTTAAATTAGCCAAATATGGTGAAATGTGATCCTTTACAAATAATTTAGCTAAAGGTGCATATAACGTATCACCAAAGGTGGCAAAACACCAACCTTGGCAGATTTTTGCTACCGATGGTAACACCTTTAAACATCTTTCCAAAGTTGATAACACGAACTCTATGAGCACTTTGTGAAAGATGATAAAATACCATCCTTAGAAACTCTTCACCGAACATGGTGAAAATAATGATGGTGAATACATTTGTCCAAAGGCACTAACTAAACAAGTGTTAGCCAAAGGTGCTTCCCGAGCATTCAGTAAAAGTTAATAAGTGTAAACAATTAGCCAAAAAATTGGCAAATACGTAACTTGACCAAGCATACTCTCCCAAGACAATGACGGTGCCAAAAATGGAGATAGTACCAAATATGGTGATAGCACCGGAGATGGCTATAAAAAATTATTGCCAATGCTATTCATGGACTTAAAGAAAATTTTGAAAGCATTTCCTTAAAATTAAAGAAACAATAGTTCAAAAGGAAAAAGTACATCAAAGCCTATCTATTCCTCCCCATCTTCACCCTGAGACTTGTCAGACTCAACTTTGACATTAGGCCCCGAGGGCTGTTAGGGAAGATTTAAGAACTCTACCTGAAATGACTCAAAGGAGGGACCCTCGGGCATGTCAAGGGCCCGTAGAAAGGAGAGGTCGAGGTCGGGATACCGTGCGAGCACTTGATGGTGAACAAGGTAGAAGGCATCTTGGAACAAAGCCTTCGTCATCTCGTCAACCTCTGCCTTTTCCTTTACCAAGGCTTCCACCTCATTCTTCTTCTTCTTCTTCATCTTCCATTTCTCCAGCTGCTCAACTTCAGCTGCAAATTGAGCTTTATCTATGAAAGCCTTTGTTGCTTCGGAAACAAGATCCTTCTTTTCCTTCTGAATGGCCTCCATGAAAGATTCCTGCCTAACCAATTTCACTCCACGGTCCAAAACCCTAGAGGAATAATCATCAATGAGTGCCTGCTTGGTCTCCACCAATTCTTCTCAAAGTCTTGCCAACCCTTCTTTGGTGATTTTGCTGATTTTGCCAAACTTGAGGCAACTACTCACGAAAGTTTCATTGGCCTTAGCCAAATTTTTTTCCGTCTGACTTCGAACTGAGGTTTCTTTTACGGCCCATGCTGGGAAGTACACTGAAAAAGCAAGCATCTACAGAAAAACAAAGTACTAAGAATGAGGTAGAAGCTTAGATAACTAAATTTTTTCTAAATACTAAAGGAAGGAAAGTACCTGGGCCACATGCTTGGTGATCTGAGCAGCAAGAATCTCTTCATTCGGACATTTATCTGTCAGGGATTGAAAGGCGGCGTTCATCATGATGCCCTTCGCCATCTGGGTCACTATCTTTTGACAGTCTTCTGAGAACAAACCCATGTCCTTGGTAAAAGTCCAGAAGGTTTCCCTCGGAACCATCCTTAAGGGGATCTTTGCATCTCGAAACTCCCAATTCCGAGCATGTTTAGATGCCCAGTCTGGTGGGGGCGGCTCTTTTGCAAGATCACGCCGAAGTTCCATTACCACATTACCTTTTAACCATTCATCTATAAAGTCTAAAATCCCAAAAAATCCAAAACTCATTGATGAAAGGTCAAAAGATAAACCTGGTAATGGGATATCGGGGTCACTGCCCTTGGAATTGGTTACTTCAAGGATATACACAGGGATGTCTTTCCCGTTTTGCCTCCTCAGCTCTTCGACCTCTTCGGTCGATAGTACTGCCAAGGAAGTTCCCAAGGTCTCGACAGCTGAATTTAGGCTAAGAGGAATGGATAGTATAGTTGCTTCTAATGAAGGTTCCACAACCTCGGTGATGTCTTTTAGGGGAGGAGGAAAAGGATCCTCCTTAGTCTTTTTCTACTTTAGTGCCCCTGAAGACTGCCCTTTCTTCCTCTTCAGTGCTTTCTTCTTTTGCTCACCCTTCTTGGCTTGGCTGAGGAAAAGGCACTTGTAGAAAGTAGCTGACATGTCACCCATTTCTGTAAAGTAGAAAACATCAGTGTAAGTATGAAAATCCAGTAAATAACAAATGAAAAGTAACTTACTCTCCACAAAGGCTGCGTAAGACAGTTCCCCACAAATGAGGAGGATAAGCCAAGAGTTTTTCCCATCTATCTTCGGTTTGGGCACCTTGACATCTATAACATGCTCCATAATAATGCCCAACCCCTGAAGAACCTCTTTAGTCATCAAATCCATCTGATGGGAAAAAGGTAAATTGGCCACAATAATGCCTGATGGTGCCAATCAGCTACCGCCCAAATACGGCTATCAAAATCATCAAATTGAGACTCCAGTTCAATGGTTACGAGCTTCAATGAATCTATCACTTCAATTGCCAAAGTCCCTGAAGCCCACTTCATCGATAGATTTCTCCACTTCTTGTCTATCTCCATGAAGAAGTACTTCTTTTGCCACTCTTGCCATCTATCCTTGGTGCTGAAGGTGAAGCTTAAGTTCTTGCTCCCAGACCCCCAAGGAAGTAGAAAGTAAAATCCCTACTTCGGAATGGGGTAAAGTTTGTAGTTTGCATAAAAACTATGAACTGAGAAGCTATCCTGAAAACCCCACACATACAAAGAAAGGCATTAAAATAAAAGTATAAGTTTGGGGGAAGTTGATTGACGACTATGTCGTGAAAGCTACAGAAGTTGCACACCATATTCAATGGGGGTAACGGAGGCTAGCTTTTAGCTGTGATCTGAAAACTGTTATTTTCATTTCCTGAGATTGGTAGCTCGGCTCACCATGTTCGCGAACCCTAGTCTTTACATAAGAAGGTAAGAAAAATTTACTTCACCACTTCTCTACCTTCTCCGAAGTGGCACACCTCAGATGGGCATCAAGAGAGAACCAACTCTCTTTAGTGACACTAACTTCAGCACTCTGAGCTTCCATCCTAGGATCCTAAGGTTCTAACTTCGGAAGGAAAAAATGAGAAAAAGGGAGCAAAAAAAAAAGGACTTTAAGAGAATACCCACCTATTCAATTCCCAAAAAAGCTCACAGCTACCACAAAAAATCACTAAAAATTGCTCCACCGTGAGAAAACCGCCAGCAGGAAAAATGAGAAATTGACGAAAAAAATAAGGGGAGTAAAGAACCAATTGAGATGCAAAGAACTTCAAAGGCAGATAGAGGATATATAGCCTGAGGAAGGTAAATGAAGAGGTGCAATAATGAATGCTTAATGGCTAAAAGACGTAACTAATCGGAAAGAAGCCATTAGTATGGTGACACGTGTTATTTGATGTGTAAAATGAGGGCATGCCCCTTTAGCTGTCAAGTCTATGTAACGCACACACTGAGATGGTAAGCCTATTCACCCTCAAAGATAAGAATGATCGTTGGAGATTGTGTTCTCTGAAACTGGTGGGAAATAAAAACCTTAAAAGGGAACATGACCTCGGTACGCCGAAGGTGTAATAATGAATGTTCAACCACAGAAGAAGAATAATCAATCTTTGGCTAAAGGTAGCCCTAGTGTGCTGAGAGTGTAACCTTAGCCAAAGAAGAGTAAATTTTGGGCTAAAGGTTGCCCTAGTTTGCCAAAGGTGTAACATCGACCAAATAAGAGTAAATCTTAGGCTAAAGGTTGCCCTAGTTTGCCAAGGGTGCAACTTCGGCCAGAGGAGAGTAAATCTTGGACTAAGAGTAACCCTTTTGTGCCGAGAGTGCAACTTTGATAATAAACTTTTGGCTAAAGGACAATATAGGAGAACCAAAGGTGCAACTTCACTTCTTCCAGAAGGGGCATGTGATAGCCAAAAGGTTATCACCTAAAGGACCTTTAGAAAGGTGGACCCAGCACTACTGTCGAAAGAGCACACAATCAACCTTAGAAAAGGGCTTGACACCACCCTCAAAAGTTAACACAGCCAAAGTTGGAAAAGGTGAATCACCACCATCAGTAGTATGGGGATCTCCCAAACACATTTATGCCTTTACTAGGCCCCCCAACCACCTTTGGGTACAAAAGCAACTCCCGAAGGCGTTTACAAGCCCTCGAGGGGTCCCAAAGGAAGATGACAAACACACAGCTCTAAGGGACAACTAACAGGAACCTCGTGCATGCCCCTACCTTCTGAGCATAACTACCTATAGACAATTGTACATACCTCTCCCCGAGGTGCAGACCGAATGTCCAGCAAATTTGGCCGACTACGTGTCCTCATCTACTCAATTTGGATAAAACGACATTCTCCTCCAAGCCTCCTATAAATACCTAGGAGGCTCCTAGGTAATACAAAAAGATAAAGACCCTCTTCTGCTTACTATTGCCTACAACCTCTCCTTCATATACTAGCTTGGGCGTCGGAGATCCCTTCCCTGGAAAACACTCCGGGGAACTCCTAACCCTCATTCTTAAAACGTTGCAAATATCATCCTAGAGAAGTTCTACCAAAGGCCAAACATGTCCTACTTTGAAGATGTCTTAATGCAACTTAGACCCCTATCCCTTTGGCATTAGCTATGGTCTCCTCCCCTTTAAGTTGTGAACGTGCTTCCTTTATGAGATATATACTCCCTGGGCTGCTTATGGCATCATGATGCACAAGAATATGTCTGCCATCTTCACTATACAATTCTTCGTAAGGTTACTAACTTCTACCTGCGATCCTTACCTTAGTGCTAGCATGTTAGCAGATTATAGGCTATATACCTGTAACCAAAGTAAGACAACAACTCCAAAATAACTTATAAGTAATGCCAACTACACATAGCATAAGGAGACTTGGATCTTAGCCATTTGCTACCTCTACTAGTATCATTGACTTGCTTTGATACCAACTACGGTGAAATAGGTCCAATACCCCTACTTAACTTGAAATTGTAGACTCTTAGGGACTATGATACCAATTAGTTACAGTTGGATAGTCATTACTTGTAAGTAAATTAAAATAATTTATATAAAACTAGTTACTTAGCCCATATTACAAGATGATAATAAGGAAACATTGGTGCAATTATTTGAAATAGTAAGCTAAAATACACATCTAAGGCAATAAAAACTCTAGTCACTTATAGGTAAAGTGGCAACTTGTATACACTTTACAACCTTAGCATGCACCCAAAAGCAACTCAAGTATTATACACAACAATGAGTCCTAATAGAGGCAACAACTTTGTGCATAAAACATTTTATATACATTAAAAGCTCACAACTAATACCCATAAAACTCACTACAACCTTCGAGCTAGCTAGCTTTATGTCTAAATCCCTTGGTTTTCCTTGTGCAAATGCTAGCCTCTTAACTAAATAGTCATGTCCTCTTAAGTTACCACAAACTTAACATATGAGTAACTTAGAACCTCATGGATTTAGAACAAATAAAATACCTACAAATGAGACATTTTTGCCTAAAACTCAGTTGTTAGCCCACTAACAAAATTTTCATAGTGAAACTTAAGGGATGAGTACATAGTTGTACTCAATAGGGGTCCATTGTGGTGTTCCTACAAAGAAAATTTACAAATAGGCAAACATTCAAAATATGATAACCAAAGAATCCAACACAAACAAACATTAACAAACAACAACAAATAGCAAGAACAAAAATACAAAATGCATATAAAATGGGTGGATGTTTGAATGCACGTAACGAACTTTGGATTTCCTTACACATATAGGTGCTTAACTTTGTCATGAGCTCAAATGGCTGGGGTTCTTTGGATAGAGGCCTTTCATATTAGATGCTAGCTCTTTCCTTAACCCATGAAGTCTACTTACAGCTCTTCAAATAAGTCATCACTTATACCCCTACACTTACCTGTCTTTCCCTTATCATATTGTGCAAGGTAACTCCTTAGGTGGTTCTACTTCAGCAATTTTCAGCTTGACTTGAGCACCTTAATGGCTCAACTGACCAAACCTTATGGTTTGTTTAGGACTTCCTAAGGTTTCAATTTATTATCCTAAAGATTAAAGACATAAATCCTTCTAGGGTTAATGAAGTACTCAAAACCATCCTTTATCCCTTTAGTTCATCTTTAGCTCATTAAGAACCTTAACACACCTTACCCAATCCTTATTGGCCCAACCTTACCACAACACTTAGTTACCACTTAAACAGTGCATAATTCTAATCATATGAATAAGTTTAAAACCCAACCAAAGGTATAGAATCTCTTAAGATAGCATAGGGAAAAAACTTCGTGATTGTAGTCCTCTTAGCATGCCCCCATCTTGAAGGGCTTTCACCTTCATGCCGCAGTGCCAAGGGTAGGGGCATAATCCATTCCCCTTTGCCTCTGGGTCATGCTACTGATGCTGTAGTGCTAGGACACATTTTGGAACTTGGCTATTATGTGCACATGCACTAAACTTGCCCCAGTTCCTTATCCTTATGGCCAATCCACTTAAGAGTTTTTTCTACTTCAATCCCACATGTAAAACCATTATATGCATTATATAAAAAAGATTAATTTAGGCTCATACCTCAAATTCAAGAAAGACAAGATCAAAGAAAGCATACATGACAATTTATAATAATTTATTGAGCTTATAACCAACCCACAAGAACTAAAGTAGCTTACTATTGGGTTTGATACAAAATCTTACAAAAAAAAACAACTCAAATGCATTAATAACGAGATAAGCTTGCTAGGGGCTTGATGTGGTTGCTTTGGGAATTTTAGTTTTCTAGAAAATTTGATTAATTTTGGGGAAATGAATATGGCATGATAAGGAGAAAAGAGACATATGAGAATGGCTTGAAGAGAAGATGATGAATAGTGACAATCTCATCCAAATATATCTCAATTACTCTGACCAGCCAATTTCCCACCTACTTATTGCTTTTCCCCTCAAACTTGTTATTGATTCACTTAGGCTGCTTAAACCTTTTTTCCACCATCTAGTGTTGGAGCAATGAAAGGATTTTCTTACCCACATACTTTGTCCTGAAGCTACTTAGGACATTATAAGACATAGTAGCTCAATTTCACACTTAGTGCATTTTTAACTCTTAACTTCACTTTTGGTTCAAATGGCAAGAAATACTCATGGTCTTAAGTTACTTAACTACAAACACTTACATGGCCATAAATTTTACTAAAATTATGCCCATGCCACAAACTCAGGCAAAAATTATCATTTTGACCTTCTTGCCCTTGGGTGCCCTTTTAAACTTAGGAACTTAAATTTATCATAGTTATCTTAACTTCTTTTTTGTGTAGTAAAAAACTTATCTAAGGCATTTAACCAAAAGCACTTAAACTTAATGTACATACCATGATAGAGCAAGTCATTAACTAGTTGAACTATCAGATTTGCCACTCCTTGTTTAAAAGTTCATATGCAAAGCCTGCTACCTTCATGAAGCTCATACAAGAGATCTAACTTTGCTTAGAAGCCTTAATCATTTTGGTCCCCATCAAAGATCTGGACCTAAAGGTTTGGTATGGCAATCTTTAAAGGAATAAGGGCCAACGCTCCATCTGCTAAGGGGAATGAGGTCTCCCTTGTGGCCTCTAAACTTATTGTATGATGGTCTTAGAAAATAGAAGGAATTAACTAGGTCATCTTCCCTTGGAATTTGACAATCTCTTCTTAAGACTATCCTTGATAGTTTTATTTGTAACCTTCATTCGGCCATTTAACTGTGGATGGTAGGCTCAGGAAAAGAACAGCTTGATTTTCAACTTGTCTACACCCACTTTGAGTAGATCACTATGAAATTGCTTTATGCAAACTGGCAGAGGATGGAACTTTAAATGAACTTCTGTATGTGAGCTGTTATGACTAATGTCAGGTGCTCTACCTCCCCCTATTTAGTGAAGTAGTCCATGGCCATAGTGCAATACTGTACCCCTCTATACATCATATGAAGAAAGCCTACTAGATCAGCACCCCAGACATTGAAAAGGCAAGGATAATTTTTTGGGCTGACCTTTTCAGGTGGCAGTCTTTGAACTTTGATGTCGAGTTGGCTAGAATGGTAGTTGTTTATTTACTCTTTGGATCCTTTTGAATCATTGACTAGCCATTTAGTCGACAATACCACCTGAATGATCAATGCCTTTAACAGCTTTTAGACCTCCACACGAAAGCATTCTAGACATTTAATACTCATCAACATTTTTTATTATTTAATTGGTCAGGCATCTAGACTTACTACTAGCTTATGGGCCACCATTTCAAGATCGATTTCTGACATATCATTAGGGGACAATGCAAATATCTCTTTATTAGCTTTCCAAAAGGTAACAAAAAGCTTATTTACCTCATCATGCAAATCCTTTGCAACATAGGTACTCTACCCAGGGGCCAGTTCTATGTTTTCCACCTCAATTTTCATCGAAAGCATAACTACCTTTTACCTCAGTCTTTATTTGGATAGGCTAACCATGTATTATGGGTCTTAGATACCAATAACATAGTACTTATAGGCCAACTCCAGCAGTGCATATATCCTTGCATCTCCCTAGGGCATGCTAGTATTAGGGCTAGTTATCAAATAACCAAACAAACATGGAATTATACTTGACCCGTCCTCGTCAAGATCACACTATAGGTAGATGGTAAATATAGCACCAAGAACTCTGTTGTTTGGAAGTAATGCACCTCTTTTTTTTTCCATGGTGCCAGACAGTAATCCACTACTGATTATGGAGGATAACAAACTACAATGTGAAAAGGTTCTACATTGATGGTGGGGCCAACGTCAACTTTATCTTTAGCCATGCATTGGGGGCCCTCAACATCAAAAGGTCCTCCTTCATGGCAATGCGAGGGCCCACTTATGGAGTGCTAGACTTGTTGTCCTTCTCAATTGTAGGTCCAAGGTCCACCATCTTGACTTGGCCAATCTCATATATATATTTTTTCTCCCAAAGGGCCCCTCAACCACTGTATTATCTTGATGATCCAAGCTACTCATCATATAGTCTCTTGTATTGGGGAACCTTCATTTACGTCGATCTTTCTCCCTACAATCCCTATCTCAATCCTTTTTTCAGGGTTCTTGTGGCCGCCCCATATACCAAGGTAGGCATCCCAAGCAAACTCGCTCATCTTGCCTTCATAGGCCAACTTTTCCAGAAATGCCTTAGCTCCCTTTATGTCCTATATTGTTCTAGTATTCCTTATGATACTAGCAATACTTCTTCTGGTCCTTTGGAAATCTTGTGGTGATTACACATGGGCACTTGGTCACCATGTTTATGCACTTTAAGGCACAAAGAATGTTTGCCACGGTATCCATGAAGGGACATACACCAACCCCGGTGGCATTTCCTTCCTTTCCCTGCTATCATGGTGTTTGCTAGTCTAGTCCTTCCTTGAACCTTTTTCCTCATTTTGACAGTTGGCATCTTATGTATAGATGTAGTGGTAAGCTCTTTTGTAGAACCCTTCCCCCAATCTGGGTAGGCCTATCTTGGATGGATAAAGAAAAATGTGACTTTGGGAAGATCTTATTCGTTAATGCTAGTAGCTAGACATATTGGGAAAGGTTAAGGATCTAAAGGGCCTATATGTTGAATCTTCACAAGTAATTCTGAAAGGGCTCATTCTTCTCTTCTCTTGTTTGACATCTTGGAGCTAGTTGATTGTCTTCTTTGAAGGGCCTTCCCATAAGCTATAGTAAGAATAACTAAAACAACTCATTAAAGGAAGCAAATTTCTCCCTCTTCAACGTCCCAAACCATGTTGATGCTGGTTCCAAAAGTGTTAATTCCATATTTGGAGATTTCATTCCTTCTAGGATCTATCATCATTAATACCAAATTAGTAATGGTAACCTTCAGCTGATGGATTCCTGAGTTTTGTTCCATTGGAGTAAATCAATGAGAAATTCCCCAACGATCCATCGAAGCTCTGGCCCTGTAGCCTAAAAAAGTGTTATGTTTTTTATGGAGAAATTACCAATCACATTGAACCTACATAAAATATCAAGAATGAGATTTGTTTTTAGGAAAACGGAACCATATAGCTGTCCATGTAAATCGATTTTTATCCAGAAATATTTCTACTATTGTCCCAAATGAATGTTGATTCCCTTTAACAAACAATCATTGTAGATTCTTCTAATGGGAATTTTTTTTGAGTTCGTCTTCCGTGAGCCCGGCTAATGACATGCACCGTCCCAAAAAAATTTAAAAGCTGTCAGTTTGGCTCCGTGAGCATAAACAACTTATATTTTCTTGCACACTATAAAAAAGCTCTCAGATTAGGCGGAGCGGTTAGCAAGCGATTTTGAGTAGGCAGAAGAGGGGCAGGAGCTGGGTTCGAGTTCATGAAAGGCCTCACCTCCTCTCCTACA
This sequence comes from Aquilaria sinensis, assembly GCA_005392925.1. Lineage (NCBI taxonomy): Eukaryota > Viridiplantae > Streptophyta > Magnoliopsida > Malvales > Thymelaeaceae > Aquilaria > Aquilaria sinensis. The sequence continues at coordinate 106,669 of SMDT01000983.1, forward strand.
TTTTCTATTTTCATTTGTAGGTCCATTTCAGTATTTTTTTTATATTTTTCCAAAGTTTTTATTTCTATTTATCCACCACTTCTTCATTTTTATTCTATTTTCCTAGTTTTTTATGTTTACGTTTTTCAGTTTTCTTTTTTTTTTTCATTTTCTCATCTTTTTCTAGTTATATCTTTTCTTTTTCATTTTTTGCATTATTTCCAGTTTCGTTTGATGTTTGGTTTGCAATTTTATTACTTTTTTCTGTTTTTCAATGTTCTATATTTTTTTTTAGTTCTATTTTTATGTTTTTAATGGTAGCTTTTTATTTTTTTTATTAGCTTTTGCTTATTCTTTTAGATAAATTAGTTTTTGTTATTATTAGTAACTATTTGTTTTCTTATCAGTAATTCTTTGTTCTTTTGCTAACAGTTATTCGTTCTTTTATCAATTTCTACTTGTTCTTTAGGTAAATTAATTATTTTTTTTGTTAGTAAATATTCATTCTTTTATCAGTAGTTATTTGTTCTTTTATCAATTCTTGCTTGTTCTTAAGATAAACTACTTGTTTGTTCTTTTATCATTAGTTACATGTTCTTTAATTATTAATTATATATTTTTTTAACAAGCAGTTGTTTGTTCTTTTTTTTCTTGATTGTCTACCTTTTATTTTTATTTACATTCTTTTTATTTTATTATCTTTTTTTTATTAATTTTTGCTTGTTTTCTGGATAAATTAGTTCTATTCTTTTATTACTAGCTATTTGCTTTTATCAGTAAGTATTTATTCTTTTAATAGCAGTTATTCATTCTTTTACCAATATATGTTTATTTTTTAGACAAAATAGATGTTTATTCTTTTATTAATAGTTATTTATTTTCTTTTCAGTAGTTATTTGCTCATCAAGTTAACCTAAAGGAACAAATATTAACTAACAGAAAAACAAACACATACAAATAAAAGAACAAAGGGCTACTAATGAAAGAATAAATAACTAGTAATAAAATAACAAATATGTAATTCTTCTAAAGGAACAATGATGAATTGATAAAAGAACAAATGCATACTAATAAACAAACAATGAGCTATTAACAAAAGAACAAACAACTAATAACAAGAGATTAAAAAATTTAGGGTCAATTCGTTTTATCTAAAGTCAACTAACTTTTTTTTTTACTTTTACATCTTTCTTACCTGAAACTAATTTCATTTGAAAGTCAATATTATGTAGATGCAATAATCAATTTGAAAGTAAATTTTTACGATGTTGTTAAATTTTTATGAATTTTTCTTTTTTAAGGCTTGAGACTAGAAAAATTCATAAAAATAAGATTATAAAAATTATATTTTCAATTGATTATTGTAGCTACATAATATTTGATTTTAATTAAAATTAGTTTCAAGTAAAAAATATGTAAAATAAAAATAAGTCACTTTGTAGTCAATTGACTAAAGTTAAAACAAATTGGGTGTTAGTGTCTCCAAAACAACAATAAGGAATTGATAGAAGAACTAATTATTATTAAAAAAATACAAATAGCTACTAATAAAGGAACAAACAAAAAATTCATTTAAAGAAACAAACATGAACAAATAAAAGAGCAAACACATGCTCATAAAATAAAATAGCTGGGTGAAAGAAAAATAATTTTTTATCAGTTTAAAAAAACTGAAATGTAGAAAAAAAAAGAAAAATATTGGAAATAGAAAAAAGTCAAATTTTACAAAACTGCAATAATAACAAAATGAAAACAATAAAATAAAATAAAACAAAAACAAAATCCGCAAAAGAAAAGGAAAGAAAAGAGCTAAGATGAAAGAGAAAGAAACAAACGGGAAACAGAAAAGCAAAAAGGAATTGGAACGATACCAAACAAAAGACAAAACAAAGAAGCATATTTGGAAAAAAAAAAAATTAAGCTTTAGCGGGGAAAGAAACAAAGTAGGAAAAGAAAAGCTAAAAACATGGAAAGAAAAGAGAAGCCACGAGAGAGATTCGAAGCCAGGCTTGTTGCTATTCCAAGCAACACATAATACACATTGACACTCCAAGCAAAGATCAATGTCAAACGGAATATATAAGTAGTAACTTCGGCAAGTTTATTCCTTTTTTTATGTGCATCAATATCTTCAGCAACTAATTGAGTGACTACTTTAATTTGTACTAATAATTTTAGAAGTGACCGATAATAATTGATTGGAAAAAAATATCTTCCCTTTTCTATTATCCTGAGATTAAATATTTCTCTTTATTGGCGTTCATAGAAAAATGGTCTCATAAGAGGTTTCAATCAAATACTCATTTAAAGAGTTTTATGTTATTAATGGAAGGAATGTTGCCCAAAAAATCAAGCAATGATTCTCTGTTTTTGTTTCCCTAGAAAAGATTAAAGATATGTCTTCGGAAATCTTTTTTTATGCTAGAAGTCATTCTCCATGTAGATTCTTGAAAGATAAATAGATTGCTTAAGTTAACGAGATAACGAGAATAAGATAAGATTCCTTTTTGTGGCAACGTCGGGTTTTCTGGAGTCGCCACCAATCCGTTTACCTAGGTCGATTGGTCACCTTAAAATTGGTCTGCGAGAGTTCGGGGATCGGGAGTACGGTTACGCTAAAACAGTATTGTTAGAGCGCCCAAAATTGGCACCTTAGTTGATTTTAATTTTATTTTACTTTGCTTTTAAATAATTTTCAGTTAATTTAGAAATTAAAATGTGGATTTTTAAGTTAATTTGTATAGAATTTTATACTTCCGAACCATGGACTCTACCGAGTCATTTGGACACGGAAGATTTGGATTCCGAACCATGGACTCTGCCGAGTCATTTGGACACGGAATTTGATGAAATTTTAATCAATTTAATCCATATTGTAAATATGGATTTTTACCTTTTTATTTATTTAATTTTTTTTAAAAAAAAAGTCGATATTTTCCAAACCGTAGATCCTGCCGGATCATGCGGATATGGAAATTATTTAGAGTTAATTATTTAATTATTATTTTATGGAATTAATTATTAGTTTAACTTATAAGTCTTTTTTTATTAAATTTGTTAATGATTTTTAAAAAAAAATCTTTCTTTTTTATATCTTATTATTCTTTTCTTTCTTTTCTTTTCTTTTCTTTGTCTTTTTGATTTTTATCTTTCTCTTATCTTTCTTTTTTTTTTTATCTGATTTTTCTTGTTTAATGAAGGATATTTATTATTTAAAGAATTACTCAATTTATAAAAGAATTAAAAAAATAATTAATTTTTTTATTTAATAAGAAGTTAATTTAAAGGAATCAAAGAGTTTAAAAATAAAAAAAATCTTTGATCATGGTACGGGGCGTTGTTACTCAGCCAGACCCTCTTCACCAGGTGAAGCAGCTCAAAAGCGGGCACGAGACAGTTTCCAGCCAATATACCATGAACTAAAAAATTTTTTTTTTTTTTTTGACTTAACAACATGGTTCAGATTTATTTTACATATATATTTTTTATGGCTAATTTCTTTAAATGAAATGAGTTTAACCATAAAATAAAGAAAAATTAAATAACAATAAATAAAGTGGAGGTTTTTCTTTTTTTTTTTTTTTTATTTTATTTTATTTTTTTTATTTAATACCAGGATTTTATTTACCAAAGAAAACAAAAGAGTTAAAAATAAAATCTTGATATTCATGTATTTGATTGATTTTTTTTGTTTGATAAAAGATAAACCAAAATTAATTATTCAAGAAAAGATTTATATAAAAAGTCTTGATATTTATACATATTTATTTTTAAGCTTATTTTTTTAATTTAATAAAAGATGAACCAAGAAAGTAATTATTTAATCAAGGTTTTATTTATTTAATGAAGAAAATTAAAGATTTATATGTATATTTTTTTTAAAATAAAAGTAAAATCTTAATATTTTATTTGATAAAAAGGTGAATCAAAAAGTAAACAAAAATTTATTTATTTAATGATGAAACCAAAAATTTATATGTATATTTCAAAAAGAAAATTCTTAATATTTATTTGTTTTATTTTTTTTATATAAAAAAATTAAGCAAAAATGATTATTTAATAAGGAAACTAAAAATTTATATGTATATTTTAAAAAAATAAAGGTAAAGTTTTGATATTTATATAATTTATTTTAAGAAAAAAAAAAGAGTAAAGAAATCAAAGATTTATATGTATATAAAGAAAAGTTTTTTTTGATATTTATATGATTTTTTTTTTTATGTTCTTTTTGTTTTATATGATTTTTTTTAATTTTCTAATTTATAAATACATCTAATTAATAAGTAAAGAGATTTAATTTTTTTATTATTACCTTTATTTGAAATCATTTGGATAAAATTTTATTTAATAAAGGAAACAAAAAGTTATATATTTTTATTATTTTGAAAGAAATAAGTAAAAAAAAAAGTAAAATATTAGCCCAAAAATTTTTTTTTACTCTTTTATTCTTTTTAATAAAGAAACTAAAAAGTTATATTTTATTATTTTGCTGGATAAAGAGATAAGTAAAAATATTAGTCCAAAGTTTTTATTTTTTAATAATAAAGGAAAAATTTATTTATATACTTTATTTAAAAAAATACTTTATATATTCTATTTAAAATATTTTCCAAGCCATGGATCCTGGCGGATCATTTGGACATGGAATTTAATTTTTATTTAATTTTCAATTAATTATTTAATTAATTATTAATTAAAAAAATCATTACTTTTTAAAGATATATTTGCAAAAAAAGGATTATGTATTCATTTTATTCATTTATTTATTTATTTATTTTTCATTATTTCATTATGTTTGTTTATTAAAAGGAAAAAAAGTTATGTCTCAAAATAATAAAAGATAGTTGGCTTTTTTTTTTTTATTAGTGATTTTTATTAGCCTTTAAAAATTATTCACATAAAATTCCTTTTTTATTTTTTTAATCATAAAAAAAAATTAATAATAATAAAGTGGGGCTTTTTGGCCATCCACTTTAATAACACAATAATAATAAAAGTTAGCACAGTTAATATGGTTAGTTGTTAATAACAATAAAAAGAAAAGTTAGTAAAGTTAGATTAGTGTTGTTAATAACAATAAAAAAAAAAAGTTAGTAAAGTTAGATTAGTTGTTAATAACAATAAAAAAAAAGTTAGTAAAGTTAGATTAATTAGTTGTTAGTTTGTTAGTTGTTAATAACAACAATAAAAAAGGGTTAGTAATAAACAAATAATAAACAAACAAGTAAAAATTAAAAAGGTTAGTAATTAATTCTGTAAGAACAAAATAAAAACGTTAGTGACCAAAGTGAAAGAAATTGAAAAGATGAAGGATTAAATGAGAGTTGTACCCTTAAACTTTGAAATTGAATTCTCAGGAAAGAAGCGCGACGCGACGCGCAGGGGGCAGGGGGGTGGGGCTGGGGGGGCGACGGCGGGCAGGCGACGGGCTGGGGCGGGCGGACGGCGGCGAGGGAGCAGGGCGGCCGGGCGACGGCGACGAGGGCGCGGGGCGACGGCGGCGAGGGCGGGGGCGACGGCGGCGATGGCTGGGCGCGGCGGCGGAACGGCAGGACGCGCGGCGCGGAGCGGCGAAAGGTGGACGCGGCGGCGCGAGACGGCAGGACGACGGCGGCAGGACGGCGGCTGCGCGGAGACGGCCGGACGACGGCGAAATGGCAACGGCGGCGGCGAGACGGCGGCGACGGCGACGGCGACGGCGACGGCGAGACGGCGGCGGCAGGGCGACGGCAGCGGGATAGGACGGCGACAGCAAAAGAAAGAAAGAGAAAACGGAGGAAGAAGGTAGTCGAAACGTAAAAAAAAAAAATAATTTTTGGGACTGTTTTGGCAGAGGGAGGAGAGGCTAGGACTAAGGCTTCTATTTTCTCTTTTTTAAAATGGAGCTCTGAACTTTTTTCTCTGATTTTCTATGTGTTCAGTACTGAATTTGGGGGGGTATTTATAGAAGGAGCTTAGCTGAACTGTGGACGGATAAATTAATAAAAAATATCAAACTTATCTTTTAAATTGGTAAAATGACAGTTTCAGTCCTTTACGTTACTCCAGCTCTGGATAAGCTCAGAAGCTTCTGATTTTGACAATTTTAACGTTTTCTGTCAATTTGGGCCAGAAACGTCCGTTTAGGCCCAAAATTGACGCGAAAAATTACCCAAAGCTCCTGAAACTTTCAGAATTTGTCAATTTTGTCCGAAACTTCTCAATTTTGTCAATTTTACCTCAAACTTTTAATTTTTTGTCATTTTTTTCTGAAATTTTATTTTTATTTCAAACACATACATATTCACACATATATTATTTTAAATCAAATCTTCTCAAAATAAAAATATATTTTAAACTAATTAACATAATTAAAATTTTTTAGCAATAATAATAACAATAATAATTTTTTAATTAGTTTTTTTTTTAAAAATTTTTTAAAAAAAAAGTCGGACGAAATTGGGTGTCAACAGCTGCCCCCCTTTGCATGCTTCATGGGACATGATGTATGCAAAGTAGTTACCAAATTTCGTCCGTCTTTGCTAGCCATTGAAAACCTTCTCGCCGCCTAAACCATGTGGTTAAGGAAAATTCTTTTAGAGTCTTTGCGATAAGAACTCTCCTATCGTTGAAGGGAAAATTTGATAATTTTGAGGTTAAGGGTCCTACCTTAGAACCTCGACGATAGGAACTCTCCTATCGTTTGAAGGAAAATTTGGAACTCTCCTAATGTTTGAAGGAAAATTATGATTTTGAGGTTAAGGGTCCTACCTGATAGGAACTCTCTATCGTTGAAGGAAAAATTGATTGATTGATTTTGAGGTTAAGGAACCTTCCTTAGAACCTCTACGATAGGAACTCTCCTTATCGTTGAAGAAAAAAATTGATTGATTGATTGGTTTTGAGGTTAAGGGCCCTACCTTAGAACCTCTACGATAGGAACTCTAAGATCGATTTGAAGTAAAATTGATTGTTTTTGAGGTTAAGGGTCCTACCTTAGAACCTCGACGATAGGAACCTTCCTATCGTTGAAGAAAAATTGATTGATTGATTTTGAGGTTAGGGGTCCTACCTTAGAATCTACGATAGGAACCTTCCTATCGTTGAAGAAAAATTGATTGATTGATTTTGAGGTTAAGGTCCTTCCTTAGAACCTCTACGATAGGAACTCTCCTATCGTTGAAGAAAAATTGATTGATTGATTTTGAGGTTAAGGGTCCTACCTTAGAACCTCTACGATAGGAACCTCCTATCTTGAAGAAAAATTGATTGATTTTGAGGTTAAGGGTCCTACCTTAGAACCTCTGATAGGAACCTTCCTATCATTGAAGAAAAATTGATTGATTGATTTTGAGGTTAAGGAACCTACCTTAGAACCTCTACGATAGGAACTCTCCTATCGTTGAAGAAAAATTGATTGATTGATTTTGAGGTTAAGGGTCCTACCTTAGAACCTCGACGATAGGAACTCTCCTATCGTTTGAAGGAAAAATTGATTGATTTTGAGGTTAAGGGAACCTACCTTAGAACCTCTGCGATAGGAACCTTCCTATCGTTGAAGAAAAATTGATTGATTGATTTTGAGGTTAAGGAACCTACCTTAGAACCTCTACGATAGGAACCTTCCTATCGTTGAAGAGAAAATTGATTGATTGATTTTGAGGTTAAGGGTCCTACCTTAGAACCTCTACGATAGGAACTCTCCTATCGTTGAAGAAAAATTGATTGATTGATTTTGAGGTTAAGAACCCTACCTTAGAACCTCTACGATAGGAACCTTCCTATCGTTGAAGAAAAATTGATTGATTGATTTTTGAGGTTAAGGAACTCTCCTTAGAACCTCTGCGATAGGAACTCTCCTATCGTTGAAGAAAAATTGATTGATTGATTGATTTTGAGGTTAAGGAACTCTACCTTAGAACCTCTGCGATAGGAACTCTCCTATCGTTGAAGAAAAATTGATTGATTGATTGATTTTGAGGTTAAGGAACTCTCCTTAGAACCTCGACGATAGGAACTCTTCCTATCGTTGAAGAAAAATTGATTGATTGATTTTGAGGTTCTATCCTTAGAACCTCTGCGATAGGAACTCTCCTATCGTTGAAGAAAAATTGATTGATTGATTTTGAGGTTAAGGGTCCTACCTTAGAACCTCTACGATAGGAACCTTCCTATCGTTGAAGAAAAATTGATTGATTGATTTTGAGGTTAAGGGCCCTACCTTAGAACCTCTGCGATAGGAACCTTCCTATCGTTGAAGGAAAATTGATGATTTTGAGGTTAAGGGCCCTACCTTAGAACCTCGACGATAGGAACTCTCCTATCGTTTGAAGGAAAATTGATTATTTTGAGGTTAAGGGCCCTACCTTAGAACCTCGACGATAGGAACTCTCCTATCGTTTGAAGGAAAATTGATTGATTTTGAGGTTAAGGGCCCTACCTTAGAACCTCGACGATAGGAACTCTCCTATCGTTTGAAGGAAAATTGATTGATTTTGAGGTTAAGGAACTCTCCTTAGAACCTCGACGATAGGAACTCTCCTATCGTTGAAGAAAAATTGATTGATTGTGGAGAAAAACTCTTTTCTCCTTTTTGAGTACCTCGAGCGAAATTTATATGAAAGCAATTAGAATTGGAATAATTTTCTTCGAAAGTGTGAATTTGCATAATAGGCGAGTGCGAAACTTTAGACTTCGATAAAATGAGTGAATCTTGATGATGACAATATCGCTAACAAATTATGTAAAGGGAACGGATGTTTGGAATCAATATCCAAGGTTCATCTAATATTTTCTTCAGTAAATATAGATTCGCTTGAGAGATATGTCATCCAAATAAGGTTGAAGCTTAACTACGCCAAAATGTTATGCCTAGTAGACCTAATAGGATGCGTCTCAAGAGCAATAAAAATTACTCTTTACTCAGCCATTCCAACCTAAAGGCATTGTCCTATGGTTTTAATATCAGCATGGACGAGACTATCTTATAAGATAAAAAAAAGAAATTCCCTGAAAAGAAAAACTAAAACACGAAAGAAAATGCTGATAATAAAACTAAAGGACAAGCAAAACGGATCGGATCGCTTCTTCTTCCACAATATTTCAACAGGGTTAGTAGAGGACTATTATGGGATCGAACTGTTCGGGAAAGACTGTCGCGTCCAGTCTATCTGAATCATTGCTGGATCTGGTTCAGGAACAAAAGCTTGCATTTTATCAAGTAATTCTTCAGCAGTTTTTGCAGATATTAGGATTCGTCATGCTACTCTTGATATAAAATTCTTCTGCACTGCATAATCCACAAAAGATATCAGACCTGTAAAGAAATCGTTAACATTCAAAAGCCCAATAGGTTTCTTGTGCAAATTAAGTTGGGCCATGGAAGCAATTTGGAAGACTTCTCCCAATGTACCAAAACCACCTGGTAGAGCGATAAAAGCATCAGCATTAAAAAGCATTTGTAACACACGCTCTTGCAAATTTTTAACCACTAATTCTTCTCCAATCGTGCCCCCAGAAACAAATTTCAGAGGTCCAGGGATGATGCCCAGAACTTGGCTTCCTCCTAGAGATGCTGCTGATGCTACACCTCCCATTAATCCGACACTACCTCCTCCATAAACTAAGTGTATTTTTCGCTCAGCTAATACACTACCCAAATGGTTGGCTGCCTTTAAGTACTCTTCATCTTTTCCAGGAAAAGCCCCAGAAAATACACAAATACTTCGGGATTTACGAGTTGAGGTTTTCTCCATTCCTATCCTTACCCTTGTGAGAAAAGAAGAAAAGATGATATATTTATAGAGATGAAGAGATAAAGCATTAATTTTATTTTCAAGAGTGGATACATTATTGTCGGAAGAGGAGAAAAATTTTCAAAATGACAGCTATACACAGTAGTCACGACTATGGCTCACATCAGGAATGGGTACATTATCATCAAAAAAGGATGAAAATTTCCAAAATGGCTGCTAGCATGTACAGTAATCATGACTGTAGCTTACGTCAGGAGTAGGTACGTGATTGTCGGAAGAGAAGGAAAATTTTCAAAAGCGACAGCTAGCATATACAATAGTCGTGACTGTAGCTCACGTCAGGAGTAGGTACATGATCGTCGGAAGAGAAGGAAAATTTCAAAAGTGGTAGCTATATACAGTAGTCAAGACTATGGCTCACGTCAGGAGTGGGTACATTATTGCCAAAAGGGGAGGAAAATTTCAAAAGCGACAGCTAGCATGTACAGTAATCGTGACTTTGGTCCACGTCTTCCACTGGCTTTGCGTCCAGTAACGGCTTCAAAAGCAACTTCTATGAATCGGCGATTTGCATGCCTTTTATGAATCGGGGATTTGCTTCCCTTCCAGTTTTCTCACAAACTGGCAAACAGGGTCGTTTAAAGTCAGATTCCCAAGACTGTAACGATCTCGTTCTTTTTGGAAAGTCATCCATAAACCGACAATCTCAAATTGCACCATTCCACAAGAGTGCGCTTCAAGAGTCTCTCGGATATCCTCCAGAGATTCCTTACGCAGGCCATTCTTAATGAATTTTCTTCTATCTTCACGATTTCTGGTGATCATCCCTGAAGAACGACATTTAGTGCCGCAAATCCACCATCCACAATTATGACAGACGCCTAGCCTCCTTGCTCTTCTCTTTTTGGCATAAGCGCTTTTACCAAAGCCGGGCATACGGGGGAAGAATGCATCTGGAACTTCACCAGCCGAACGAACCTTAGCTTCGATTAGCCACCGCACATTATCAGGAATGCCTTTGTGCATAAATACTCTGAATCGTTCACATCTAGCTTGATAAATCTTTTTAAGAACATTTATTGGGAGGGAAGGAAAATACTTTCGTAGGGCGGAAAGAGAAGACTCCATTGATGAAGGAGGAATTTAAGAGAAGAAAGAAAGAAATTAGTTATTGTAGGAAACGGAAATAACTGACTGTGAGAGTCACGGAGTATCCGTATCCAGAAAGAAGAACACGCATTTATAGCGATGAAAGGATAACGTGTTTATTACGCTTACAGAAGCAAGTACATTATTGTCAAAAGAAAAGACAAATTTCAAAATGACAGCTTATATGTACAGTAATTGTGACTGTGGCTCACATCTTCCACTGGTTTTACGTCCAGTAACGGCTTCAACGCCTTCTATGAGTCGGGGATTTGCTTCCCATCCAGTTTTCTTACAAGCTGGCAAACAGGGTCGTTTACAGTCAGATTTTGGGGACTGCAACGGTCTTGTTCTTTATGGTAAGTCCTCCATAAATCGTCTATTTTGCGTTGTACTATTCCACAAGAATGCGTTTCAAGAGTCCCTCGGATATCTTCCAGAGATTCCTTACGCAGGCCATTCTTAATGAATTTTCTTTTATCTTCACGATTTTTGGAGATGTATCCTAAAGAGCGGCATTTAGTATTGCAATTCCATCGTCCACATTTATAACAGACATCTAGCCTCTTTGCTCTTCGCTTTTTGGCATAAGCGCTTTTACCTAAGCCGGGCATACGAGGCATAAATGCATCTGCAACTTCACCAGCCGAACGGACCTTAGCTTCAATTATCCATTGCACATTGTCAGGAATGCCCTTGCGTGTAAAAACTCTAATTCTCTCACATCTAGCAAGGTAGATCTTCTTAAGAACTTTTAGTGGGAGGGAAGGAAAGTACTTTCGCAGTGCAGAAAGAGCAGAATCCATTGATGAGAGAAGAATTTGAGAGAAGAGGGAAAGGAATCAATTATTGTAGGAAACTGGAATAACCGACTTTAGAAGTCACGGGGTATCTTATCCGCTGCTTAATCAGAAAGAAGAACACGCATTTATAGTGATGAAAAGGGATAACGTGTCGATTACACTTAGGGGAGCATGTACATCTGTCAAAAGAAAATGCAAATTTTTCCAAATACAACAAACCGTATGTACAGTAATTGTGACTGTGGCTCACATCTTCAATTGATTTTACGTCCAGTAACGGCATTAACGGCTTCTATGAGTCGAGGATCTGCTTCCCATCCAACTTTCTTACAAGCTGGCAAACAGGGTCTTTTAAAGTCAGATTCCTGGGATTGTAACGGTTTCGTTCTTCATGAAAAATACTCCATAAACCAAGAATTTCACGTTGCACAGATCCACAAGAATGCGTCTCAAGAGTCAATTGGATATCATCCAATGAGTCCTTACTCAAGCCATTCTTGATGAACCGTATTTTATCTTCTCGATTATTGGAGATCATTCCTAAAGAACGACACTTAGTCTTCCAAGTCTACCGACCACATTTATAGCAGACTTGTAATCTTCTCGCTCTTCTCTTTCTGGCATAAGAGCTTTTGCCTACACCAGGCATGTAAGACGCAAATGTCTCTGGGATTTTACCTGCCAGACAAACCTTGGCTTCGATTAACCACCGTACATCTTCAGGTATTCCTTTGTGCATCAGAGCTCTTAATCGTTCACAGCGAACTCGGTAGATCTTTTTGAGGATGTTCATTGGGAGAGAAGGGAAATACTTTCGCAAGGCGGAAAAAGTAGGATCCATTTTCTAGGAGGAAGTAAAAGAAAGAAGGGGTGAAGGAATCAGTTATTATGGGCAACTGAGAGAACCGACTTGAGAGTCACGGAGTACCGTATCCGCCGTTTAACCGGAAAAGTGGATCCTACTTTATTTTAGTATCATAGATATTTCTTATCTTTGATATCCCATCGGGCTAATATTGATCCAGTGCTTGACTATTAAATCCATTGTCCGCTTTTGATGACAATATTTCTCGATATCCGTGCTTATCTTTGACCATAGCTATCTCTTATCTTGGATACCGCTAAGCTGGCGTTAATTCTGTCCATCCCGGTGTAGCCTCGATTATTGAATTGATTACCAGGATTTTGACAATATTGTCTACTTTATCCTTGAATTGCTGATGGGGCTGGGTCCACTATATCAGCTGTGCATCCAGCGGTAGATTGGTAAAAGCGGATGTCACTGAGACGTCAGCTTATACTGCTGTGACTGTGCGGTGGATACGCTTCCCATTTGATCCTTGTTCTGTATGCCATGCATGCATGATGTGACATGCAT
>SMDT01000984.1:0-119189 GCA_005392925.1 Aquilaria sinensis
AACCTCCTCTAGCTTGTGTAGACATAGGGCCACATACATCACTATGTATGAGTCCTAGTAAGTCATTAGCCCTTTCACTTTGCCCTGTGAATGGGGCTTTGGTCATCTTGCCCAACAAACATGACTCACATGTCTCATATGATTCAAAATCAAATGAGTCCAAGAGTCCATCCTTATGGAGCTTGGATATGCGGGTCTCATTTATATGGCCCAAGCGACAGTGCCAGAGATAGGTCGGGTTTGAATCATTTAATCTGACCTTCTTGGTATTCACATTATAGATTGGATCTTCGAGGTCTAGAACATACAACCCATTGCTAAGTTGAGCACTACCATAAAAGATTTCATTCAAATAAATAGAACAACATTTGTCCTTTATTATAAATGAAAAACCTTTCTTGTCCAAACAAGAAACAGAAATCAAATTTCTACTAATAGTAGGCACAAAGTAGCAGTTGTCTAATTCTAAAACTAATCCACTAGGTAAAGTGAGAACATAAGTCCCTACGGCTAAGGCAGCAACCCTTGCTCCATTTTCCAACACGTAGGTCCACTTCACCTCGGGCCAATCTTCTACTTCTACTTAGATCCTGCACATTTGCACAAATGTGAGATCCACATCCAGTATCCAATACCCAAGATGAGGAAGTAGAAAAGTTAGCCTCTATAACAAAAATACCTGAAGTGGAAGTCTTACTTCCCTTTTCCTTAGCAAGTTCTTCAAGATAGAGCTTGCAGTTGCGCTTCCAGTGTCCAGGTTGCTTACAATGGAAGCACTCCCCTTCCTTTGCCACACCACCCTTTGGTTTCAGTGCAGCTGAAGAAGAACTAGCATTGGACTTTCCATTAGCTTTATCCTTCTTCTTGTTGGCTTTTCCCTTTCCCTTGCCCTTTTGAACCATCAAAATGGGCTTAGCCTTCTTAAGGTTTTGCTCAGCAGTTCTCAACATGTTGAGCAATTCAGGAAGGGACTTGTCAAGGTCGTTCATGTTATAGTTCATGACGAACTGACTGTAGCTTTCAGGCAACGATTGCAAGACTACATCGATAGCCAACTCTTTCTGAAGAGCAAATCCCAAATTCTCAAGATTCTCAATGTACCCAATCATCTTGAGCACATGAGGACCCACGGGACTTCCCTCAGACATCTTGCACTGAAACAATGCCTTAGAGGTCTCAAACCTCTCATGCCTAGCTTGCTCTTGGAAAAGCATTTTGAGATGTTCGATCATATCGAACGCCCCCATGTTCTCATGTTGCTTCTGAAGCTCAGATTCCATGGTAATAAGCATGAGGCATGCAACATCCAAAGCATCATCAGAATGCCTCTTGTGAGCATCCCTTTCAGCTCTTGGAGCAGTGGCAGCAGGCTCATTCGGAATGGGCTGCTCTAGGACATAAGCCTTTCTCTCTTGTTTGAGGACTATCCTCAAGTTTCGGTACCATTTGAGAAAGTTGGTCCCATTCAGTTTTTCCTTCTCAAGGATCGATCGCAACGAAAGTGTCGATGTGTTTTGTGCCATGGTTATCTACAACAGTAAATATGCAGTGTAAGAGTCATGTATTTTAATTCATTTAATAAGGACTTTTATTAAACGATACTCCCACTATTTTCCTCAAAATAATAACCCTCGATATTATTTCGGAACACCTCGGCGCTAAAGTATTCTAGTGGGCCAAGATCCATATTTGACCACAACCTGAGTCAGCTTTGGCTTTTCTCTCAAGTTACAGCTATTTAGGTAGGCAACTCTTTGCCAATTGCATCTTATGCAACTCTTGGATAGTTGGGTGAACAACACTTGTCCAAGCTCATCTCATGAGCTTAAGCCCAACTCTATGCCTCTAAGTCCCTAATCCTATTAGGATGACTTAGTTAAGTCAGACCCAAATTTAGTAATTTGGATATCACTATTATCCCATCGCGCCTTACTAAGATGAACATCGGTGATTTGCTTTGGCAAACCCACCTAATGTTGATCAAAGTCTTGACGAGTGCCAACATTTGGAAGGCATCACATTTATGACTTAATATTTGTTTGAGGGATTTTTTCATTTGATCACACCAATTTGTTATCTCCGGATGTCTTATACATGCATCAAATACAAATATAAAACATGCATCTCAAGCATTCAAGAAAGTAAACATGACATGGTTATACCCCAAACTATGCGATATTCTCAAGCCAATGAGAATATCATAAAAGCGTCAGAAAAGAAAAAGAGTCTTCACAAGCTCCTTCTCTTCCTTTCTTGGCTGCCCTTTTGTTGTCATCTCCTTGAACATACCCCATTGGATGATCCTTAGACATACCACCTTGGATGATCCCATAATGCACCATTACATTAATAATAGAAACCTCGAGTTACATTCAAGGGGAGTAAGGTGAGAAGAGAATGTACAATGAGAGTGATAAGAGAAGGCACGACTCGCAGGCCGTATTTACAAGTACAACCAATCAAAGGCTATAACCATGCACCATGCTTCAAACACCAATTAGCATATCATGTCAAATCTCATTCAACAAATATGCATGCCAATTTTCACGCGTTGATTAACCAGTTTTTATTTATGTGGCGCTTCGCATACGGCGGTCCCGCTGGTCGGTCAGCGGGCGGTGGGGGCAGCGCCCCCCGGCATAAAAAATTGTCTTACAATTGCTTAGCCCGAAATCTTTTATTTCGAGCAAGTAGGCACTCGAGACTCCTCCATTCGAGCCACCAAAAATACCTTACTTTCGGCGCCCGAATAGGCCGAATTCGAACAAAGCTAGGGTTTTTGCAACTATTGCAAGAATCCTAATCCATATAGGTATCTCATACCTATCAATTTCAGGTTAATCTCATTAACCAATTAGTGTCATTTCTTCATATATGTCATAGCTTCATTATGAGTTCCGGTTTCATGCATCATGATTCAATCTAATTAATCATGGCCAAAAAGCAACCGAACACATAACATCATGCGATTCAACATCAATCCCGATTTAGGGTTTCACCAGTAGCTCTGATACCACTGATGGGTTTCGGGAGCCAAACAGCGCAGCGGAATTTAACCGAAACCCTCCAGGATCCAAGTGAAACGGGGTAAACCGGGTGTTCGAAAATTTTCATACCTAATTTTCGGTTGAGATCTCTCACTCAACTGTAGAGTCGAATCACAAAACCTGAACAGTTGACGTGTTCAGGCTCTCTATGGTATCCACACGAGCCTCTCGGGATCACCACGCTTCCACCACGTCCCGGCAGATGCGTTTCTCTTGCGCTCGCAGTGCTAGCTTGCGTCCTCCAAGGAATTGCAAGAGAAGAGTGTGGCTGTCCTTTTTGGAGGCTAGGGCAAGGAGACCTGCGAATTTCTCACTTAAAAGTTGTATTTATAGTGAGACTCAACTTCCAGGCCTAATGGGTTTCAAAGCCCTAATCCAATTAGGATTTAATTTCGGGCTTAATAATGGCTCAACTCTTTGGCCCATTATTAATACGAAATTAAAGTGAAACCATAACCCAAATAATTAGCCCATGCACTCTAATGATCCAAATAGCTCTATGTGTGCGACCCAATAGGCTCTTGCCATGTTGGCAATGATCATAAATCACATTTATGATCATAAGCAATGAGCGGTGTCTAGCAACACATCATTGCTACCCAAGTGACAAGATTGTCGGTGAATTCGACTAAACCTTTATGATCATCACCGATATATGCCATTGTCCCTTTGTCCAAGATATCAAGACTAAGCACGAGACATGGAATGTGTCACTCTCGTATAGCCCAATCTTTGGTTTCTTGATTACCGAGTAGACCAACTTAAACTGATGACATTGATATCGTATATCAACTCATCCGAGCATGGCCATGCATTTTCTAAGTCTCACTCTATCAAGGGGCCCGAAGATATCACTCCCGTTACATAGGAGGGACAAATCCCATCTTGATCATACAAATCCCTCCGCATGATATGTGACATACCCAATGACCTCCTTCAAGTTCACTCAGGAGATATTGGACAAAATTGGCAAGGTAGCATACAGGTTAGCTCTACTGCCAAGGATGTCTAGTGTTCATAATGTTTTTTACATCAGTATGCTTAAGAAGTGTCTATTGGACACAAAGCATGCTATTGTAGTGGAATACATACAGTTGGCACCTAACTTGACATATGAAGAGAAACCTAGAGCTATCTTAGCCAAGGATACCAGAAGGTTAAGAAACAAACATACTCTCATGGTTAAAGTTCAGTGGTTACACCACTCTGAAAGAGAAGCAACCTGGGAAACTGAAAAAGACCTTCTGGAAAGGTATCCTGAAGAATACCCGAAGCTAAAGGCTATTTTGGAGGACCAAAATTTTTAAGGGGGGGGGGAGGATTGTTACCACCTCACAAAATGGGAGAATTACAAATGTGTCATAATGGCTAAAAACCATTAGATTGTGTAATTCTCACTATAGTGATTGAAGTGTGGGGGGTAAAAGGCAAGATCAACACCTCCTTAAAAGTGTTCCAAGTTGGTAACTGGGCCCCCAAGAAAATCCTAAAGGATTGCTTGTTTGTCAAGCAACCTATGGACTTTTTTGTAAGGCTTTGGAAATTCGGGTACTCAATTGCAAAACTCTCAAGAAAGAGACTTGGAGAGTTATGGGAAGGATATGAATGGTATGAAAGTGCTATTGGAGGACCAAATTGCTCATGGAACACAAGTTTGGACAAAGGAAACACTAAAGGCAATAAGGACCTAAATGTCCTAGTGTAAACCTTAAGGTGTTCAAGCTTTTGACTTAAGTCTAATGGTGGAATTGTGGGGTTATCCCACCATAAGGTGGGCAGCCAAGACTTGATAATTAGTGAAAAATGTTGGGCACATGTGTACCAATGATTTTAAGACAAAGAAACCATAATTAGTGAGAAGGAAAATGACATAAAGCAAGCTTAAGTTTGTTAAGTGTGTTTTGTGCCCTTAAGCTCATTTAAGGCCATTTAATTGGCCAAATCACTTATCCCTCTCTCATTTTCGTCCTCCCCCAGCCCAATAACACAGCCACACTTCCTCCATAGTCACCATACCTTCAAACTCAAAACTACTTGCAATTGAACTCAAGGAAGCACAATTGGAAGCTATTTGGTGCTATTGCTTGAGTGCACCTAGGATCAAGCTCCAATTTCAGCATACCCATCAAGGTAAGGGTTCTCTTGCTCTCATGGACTGTTTTCTGCAATTTTCAAAAATCCATGGAGCTAGGGCTTAGCTTGGAAGAGAGCCATGAGCTTGATGAACCAAGCTTAGTGAGGCGAGTGCACTTATTGAAGGTTTTGTGACCAAGTGTAAAGTGCACAATGATGGGGGTAAAGTGAGGGTTTCTAGAGCCCAAAGTTAGTACTAACTACTATTAAAATCCTCCTAAGACCGAGCAATAGCTTGAGGAGGGCTGCCATAGTAATTTATTTAAGTTTATTGCATGCTTTATGGCCTATCCTATGGTATATGTTGCTGCCATATTTCATGTGTTTGTTCTTTGTGTTTGGCTGCTGCATTTGGTTGCTATATCTTGCATATGCATTGTGGTTTTTGTGTTTTACTGTCTTTGGATTCAGGTTTTAATGATGGTTACATTTCCTATTGAATCCAAGTGCTACCCTTACTAACTTTCTCAATGAAACTTACTCCCCTCAATTCTGTCATTTCAGGTCCAGCAGAAAGATCACCTTCAAACTAACCTTTGTGGTTTGATTTTTGATCTGAAATTTCAGGTACATGAACTTCCATATGTCCAGTTTTTATCTGGAAAGTTTGGTGATTTTAGGAGCACATTTGGTATTTTTAATGGTGGTACTTATTGTGTTGTGCAGCGACAGTCCAGCATCCTGTTTTTGTAGTCCATTGTGTCTCAGGGCCTCCTGTAACTTAGGATGTGTATTTAGCTGAGTTAAGACCATTTTTTAGTGCATGTATGCATGTACATGTATTGTATGTAAAATGAGACAAGTGTGTGAACATTTGAATAATTTTTTGGCTATGTAAGTGATGTGGTGCAAATCTGCCTAAGTGTGAATGATGGGCGGCGTAGTTGTAAATTCTGTTTTGGCCACATAAAGTTGTTAAAATAAAGGGAATGTAATTCCTATTTGTAATGGACATATATGGGATAGCGTTGGAGGGCTTTCCCCTTGTGAATGAAGTGTTTGCATGGTTTGGAAAAATTGTATGGGCAAAATAGTCCAAAAGTTGCCAGAATTTTGACTCTGGACGTAAAGTTTAATATCTCCCTGTGTAGAATGAATCTTGGTATGAAATTTTGACCACACCTAGAGGACATCTTTAGGGTTAGCTGGGATTTCGAGTATCTGGATTTAGATCCCTGTAGCCAAAGATATGATGTTGCAAAGTTGGCTGAGTTACTATTTATTTGGTCAGAATTTTGTGACCAACTTAAAAATCCATAACTTGGTCCATAGGTGGGCTATTGATGTAAAACCAAATTCCTTGGTTTGCTCTAAGTCTCTACTTGGTAATGGAGCAAATAAAATAGGGGGTTATGAGGCCAGAATGATACAGTTTATTAGTGAAAGTTACAGGTGCAGTAGCTGTTCACTAGAACTTAACAAGATTGCCTAATGTGTGGTAGCCAAGATTAAGACTTGTGCTAGTGTTTTCCTTCTTTGCTGCCATGGTGTGCATGAAATGTGAATATGTGTGTGATGGTTGGACCAATATACATGTGTTTACATAGTGCCCAAAAAGGCCACTTGGGTATGCACATTAAGGGTAGTGTTCTGGTGGCCTACAGAACATTACCAATCCTGGGAGTCTAAATGCACAATTTTGCCACCATAATTGGACTACCCCAGAGTGGGTAACAAACAAACACTTATAAAAATCCATAGATTTATCACCCATTTCTGTGATAAGAAAAATATCAATGTAAGTATCAAAAATAAAAAAATACACAACTTGTATGGAGCTTACTCTTTACAAGGGCAAAATAAGAGAGGTCGCCCCGAAGGAGCACAAGCAGCCACGACTTCTTTCTGTCTACTGCTAACTTTGGCATGCTTTTGTCAATAACATGCTCCTTGATGACCTCTAGCTCCCGAAGTACCTCTTCAGTCATAAGGCTCCATCTAATTCGAAAAGAGTACTACGGACGTGAAGAAGCCTGATTTGTCCAATCAAGTGCTACCCGAATACGACTATCAAGCTCCTCGAACCGAGACTCTAGTTCGAGGGTAAGCAACTTTGATGGGTCCATCACGTCAATAGCAATGGTCTAAGAAGGCCACTTCATAAGCATGTCTTTCCATTTTTTAACTACCTCCACGAGGAAGTACTTCTTTTGCCACCCTCACCAGCTATCCTTGGTTTTGAAGGTGAAACTGAATTTTTTGCCCCCAAATCCCCAAGGGAGCAAGAAGTAAAATCCCCCCTTTGGGATTGGATGAACCTTATAATATTGCATGAAAAAAATGAAGTGAGGGGTTATCTTGAAGACCCCACACATGCAAAGAAACGCATTGAAGTAAGAGTACAAGTTCGGAGGTAGCTGGTTAATGGCTATGCGATCAAATTGGCAAAAGTCGTTCACCATCTTCCATCTTCCGGGGGATAACAAAGACCTGCCTTTAGCTGTGAACTAAAAACGGTAATCTGATTGTGCCGAGGAAAGTAGCTCAGCTTGCCAGGACTAGGAAGCCTAGTCTTGGCATAAGAAGGAAGATAAAACTTAGCTGTTCACTTCTTCAGCTTTTTCGAACGGGCATAGCTCAGGTGAGAGAGTGGACTCCAACTCTCAGGATTTTGATGCACTTCAGTGCAAGAAAGTGGACATATTCAATGACTATAAGCTAGACCTCAAAATTACTAAGGGATGAGAGACTAAAGAAAAAACCAATTTCAGAAAATACCAATCTATTCAACATAGGAAAACCGCTACAAAAAGTTGCCTAAAATCACTCCATCCCTAAAGCAACATCGCAAGAGAACAGGAAATCTAAAGAGCAAGAGAAAACAAAAAGAAGAAGTGAGAAAACCTTGGCGAGAGATGGCTTTATATAGCCCGAAGAGGGCAAGCGAAGCGACACCATAATGACCCTTTCTAGGTGAAGAGACGTAACCAATGTAACAGATGCGAAGCACAGCCAATAATCTAGTGATGTGTGTTACATAGCGCGAGAAACAAGGGCATGCCCCCTGATGTGTTAAATCTATGATGCATGAATCAAGGTGACACAACCGCTCATCTAAAAAGATAGGATGATCCACTTACAGAAGGCGGGAATAAGAAAGCAATTTTTTTTTTTTTATGAAGGTATGACCTCGTCAAAATTGGGAATTTAGCTTTAGGTAATGTTACCACCTCACAAAAATGGAAGAATTACAAGTGTGGCATAATGGTCAAAAAGCCATTATATTGTGTAATTCTCTTCCTAGTTATTGATGTGTGAGGGGTAAAAGGTATAATGAACACCTCCTTAAAAGTGTTCCAAGTTGGTAACTTGGCCTCCAACAAAAGCCTTAAGGATTGCTTGTTTGTCAAGCAACCTATGGACTTTTTTGTAAGATTTTGGAAATTCGGGTACTCAATTGCAAAACTATCAAAAAAGAAATTTGGAGAGTTATGAGAAGGATATGAATGGTATAAAAGTGCTATTGGAGAACCAAACTGCTTATGGAAGACAACTAAGGACAAAGAAAACACAACAAGGCATAAAGGACCTAAGTGTTCTAATGTAGGCCTTAGGATGTGTATGTCTTTGAGTTAAGTCAAATGAAGCAATTTAGAGTTTTCCCACCTAGGGAGGGGTGGCTATGGCTTGTAAAAAGGTCAAAAATGGTGGGCACATGTGTACCAATAAGTTTAAGACAAAGAAACCATGCTTATGTGCAAAGAAAATGACATAAAGCATGATTAAGGCTAATAAGGGTGTTTAGTGCCCTAAAGCTAATTTAAGAACCCTAATGATGCCTATCGACATCCTCGTTGTATGACACGCTGGCCTGAAGGAGAGACTTCTGTTGTGGAGGTGTCTGCAAGACTTTGAAGAACAAGGGTTAGAGACTCATTGGAATGTGTTTCCTAGGGAGGAGCCTCCGACGCCCAAGTCAGTATTTGTGTGAGTAGTAGTAAAGAGTAGAGAACAATGAATGAAGGAAAGTCTCCTGTTCTTACCAAGGTCCCTCCTAGGTATTTATAAGAGGGTGGCAGGAGGAGGCCATTTGACACAGCTTGTTCAGATCATGAGACGTGTTCGGTCATCTCCAATCCGTACCTTCAGAGGTAAGCATCTCTAGCTAGCCATAGGCCGTTCTGGCCAGAGGGTAGGGGCGCGTGTGAGGTCTTTCTATCAAAGGCTCCTTAACCATTTTTGTCGTATCTCCATAAAACCCCTTCGGGGTATGAGACTCCTTCTGGTGCAGATTTTCCCAAGGGCCATTGGGGAAGGCCCTTTTGCAGAGTGGGTCACCTTTGGGAGGTGTTTTCCTCTGCCGAGGATGGTGGATCTACTTTTCTGAGGTTGGTAGGTTTGTAAATCCGAGGGTGGTGAGGATGACTTTTTCCCGAAGGTAGTCATGCTCTCTTTTCGAGGGTGGTGTGAGTGTGCTCCGAGCTCTGGGCTAAGTCCTTCCCAAGGGTGGTTTCAGGATAGCTGATCAGGTGATTGCAAGGGCCATAGCCCTTCGCTTATCACATGAACCCCTCGGGAAGCCGAAGTAGTATCTTCGGCATTAAGCCTTTGAGAGCGTGACATGGAGATTTTTACTGGAGGTGACGGTCATCCTTGTTAGCATCACTAACCTCTATCCGAGGTCCCCTTCTACGGAGTGTGCACCTCTTTGGTTCCAGATGCCTCTTTTGGCTGAGGCAGTGTCTTCGGCATTAGGTGGGACTTTTCGGCTTTTGGCCTAGCTTTTGATGTTCCCAAAGTTGTGTCTTCGGGTGGGGAAAATATTCCCCCCTGAGTTTTTTGTCTTCTGTTGCTTGCTAATGAATCGTAATGTCTTTTGACTAGGTAGTCGCATCACTTCGGGCTATGCTTACATAGGTATGCTAATGTCAGAAGGCATGCCCTTGTTTCTCGCATTGGGTGACACGTGTTACTAGGTGACTGGTGAACGGTCGCATCCGTTACATCCATTACATCCCTTCGCCTGTAAGGGGTCATTATGGTGATGCTTCACCTACCTCATTCGGTCTATATAAAGCCCTATTCCTTCAGAGTTTTCCACACTTCTTTATTTCCAATCCTTTTGCTCTCTGATTTCCTCTCCTTCTTCATCTTTCTTTGGAGGTGGTGTTAGCGGCGGAGCGATTTCAGGCGAGTTGTGGTCATTTCCGAAGTCCTTGTCTTCGTCCCGAATTAGGTGGGTTACCTTCCGAAGTTCTTTTTTTTTTCAATTCCTTTCCCTTTGCCTTTCCGAGGTTGGATTCTTCTGTTCCCAAACATGTATTCTTACCTTAGAGAAGCTCGTTCCGTTCCCACTTAACTCTCATCCAAGCTATGCCACTTCGGAGAAAGTGAAGAAGTGGTCGGCTAAATTTTTTCTCCCTTCCTATGCCCTCACCAGGCTTCCTAGTCTTGGTATGCCTAGCTAGGCTCCTAATTTAGATGAGGTTACCATCTTCATGGGTTAGCTAAAGGCGGGACTTTGATATTCGCCCCCAAAGACGGTTTGCGACTTTTGCCACTTTCATGGTATAGCCATCAACCAACTTCCCCCGAACTCCTACTCTTACTTTAACCCTTTTCTTTGCATGTGTGGGGTCTTTGGCATAGAGCCCCTCTATATTTTTTCCTACAATACTACAAACTCCACCCCGTTCTGAAGGGTGAATTTTACTTCTTGCTCCTTCGAGGATCTAGGAGCAAGAAATATAAGTTCACCTTTGGAACAAAGGACAGTTAGTGACGGTGGCAAAAGAAGTTCTTTTTCTGAAGGTGGATGAGCAATGGAAGGACATGCCAACCAAATGGGCTTCAGGGACTCTTGATATTGACGTGGTAGATCGGAGGAAGCTCTTAACCTTAGAGCTAGACTCCCAATTTGAAGAGTTTGACAGCCGTATTCGGTCTATCGTGGATTGGGATACCAAGGTCCCTCCGTGTTCTCTATACCCCTTCCCATTAGATGGAGTTTCATGACCGAAGAGGTCCTTCGTGTTACCCACTCTAGGGTAGTCCAATTATGGTGCCAAAATTGTGCATTTAAACTCCCAGGATTGGTAATGTTCTGTAGGCCATTAGAACTCTACCCTTAGTGTGCATACCCAAGTGGCACCCTTGGGCACTATGTAAACACATGCATATTGGTCCAACCATCACACACATATTCACATTTCATGGACACTATGGCAGCAATAAAGGAAAACACTAGCACAAGTCTTAATCTTGGCTACCACACATTAGGAAATCTTGTTAAGTTCTAGTGACCAGCCACTGCACTTGTTACTACCACTAAACTGTATCATTCTAGCCATGTAACCCCCGTTTTCTTTGCTCCATTATCAATTAGACACTTGGATCAAACCAAGGAATTTTTTTTACATAATAGCCCATCTATGGACCAAGTTATGAATTTTTCAAGTTGGTTACAAAATTCTGACCAAATGAATAGTAACTTAGCCAACTTTACAATGTCATATTTTGGCTACAAGACTCCAAATTTAGAAATTATAAATTCCAGTTCAACCTCTAGATGTTATCTAGATGTGGTTAAAATTTCATACAAACATTCCTTCTACACAGGGAGATATAGAACTTTAAGTCCATAGTCAAAATTCTGGTCACTTTATGACTATTTTGCCCACACAAAATTTCATAAGTATGCAAACACATCATTCACAAGGGGCAAACCATCCAAAGCTATCCCATTTATGTCCATTACACATAGTAATTAAATTGCCTTGCTTTTAACAACTTTATCTGGTCAAAATAGAATTTACAAGTAAGCAGCCCATCATTCACACTTAGGCAACTTTGCATCACATCACTTACATAGCCAAAACATTGCATCACATCACTTACATAGCCAAAACATTCTTGTCTCATTTTACATACACTACTTTTACATGCATACATGCACTATAAAATGGTCTTAAATCAGCTAAATACACAACCTAGGTTACAGGAGTTCCTGAGACATAATGGACCCCAAAACAGGATGCTGGGCAGCTACTGCACAACACAATAAGTACCACAATTATAAATACCAAATGTGCTCCTAAAATCACGAAAATTTCTAGATCAAAACTAGACATATGGAAGTTCATGTACCTAAAATTTCAGATCAAAACTCAA
The DNA here is from genome assembly GCA_005392925.1 of Aquilaria sinensis. Lineage (NCBI taxonomy): Eukaryota > Viridiplantae > Streptophyta > Magnoliopsida > Malvales > Thymelaeaceae > Aquilaria > Aquilaria sinensis. Next base: position 12,291 of record SMDT01000984.1, read on the forward strand.
ACAAAAAATTGCAGTTTGAATGAGATTTTTCTGCTGGACTTGAAATGACAGAATTGAGGGGAGTAAGTTTCATTGAGAAACTTAATGAGGGTAGCACTTGGATTCAATAGGTAACCATCATTAAAACCTCAATCCAAAGACACTAAAACACAAAAAAACACAATGCATATATACAAGATATAGCAACCAAATGCAGCAGCCATTCACAACCAACAAACACATGGAATGCAGCAGCAACAATAACCATATATTAGTCCATAAAACACATAATAAACATAACCAAATCACAATGGCAACCCTCCTCAAGCTAACGCTTGGTCTTAGGAGGATTTTTATAGTAGTTAGTACTAACTTTGGGCTCTAGAAACCCTCATTTCACTGCCATCTTTGTGCACTTCACACTACGTCACAAAACCTTCAATAGGTGCGCTCCCCTCACTAAGCTTGGTTTATCAAGCTCTTGGCTCTCTTCCAAGCTTAGCCCTAGCTCCATGGTTGCTCAAAAATAACAAAAACAACCCATGAGAGCAAGAGAACCCTTACCTTGATGGGTATGTTGAAATTGGAGCTTGATCTTACAAGTATCCAAGCAATAGCTCTAGTTTGCTTCCAATTGCTTCCTTTTGCCTTCAATTTCAATCAATTGCAAGTTTGAAGGTGTTGTGGCTATGGAGGAAGTGTGGCTATGTTCTTGCACTAGAGGATGATGAAAATGAGAGAGGGATAAGTGATTTGGCCACTTAAATGGCCTTCAATGAGCTTAAGGGCACAAAACACACTTAACAAGCTTAACCTTGCTTTATGTCATTTTCCTTCTCACTAATTATGGTTTCTTTATCTTAAAATCATTGGTACACATGTGCCCAACATTTTTGACTAATTATCAAGTCTTGGCTGCCTTCCCGATGGTGGGATAACCCCACAATTTCACCCTTAGACTTAAGTCAAAAGCTTGAACACCTTAAGGTTTACACTAGGACATTTAGGTCCTTATTGCCTTTAGTGTTTCCTTTGTCCAAACTTGTCTTCCATGAGAGATTTGGTCCTCTAATAGCACTTTCATACCATTCATATCCTTATCATAACTCTCCAAGTCTCTTTCTTGAGAGTTTTGCAATTGAGTACACGAATTTCCAAAACCTTACAAAAAAGTCCATAGTTTGCTTGACAAACAAGCAATCCTTTAGGCTTTTCTTGGGGGCCAAGTTACCAACTTGGAACACTTATAAAGAAGTGTTGATCATGCCTTTTACCCCTCACACTTCAATCACTATGGTGAGAATTACACAATATAATAGTTTTTAGCCATTATTACACACTTGTAATTCTCCCATTTTGTGAGGTGGAAACACTTCGGGAGCTTGGGGTAGTTAAGGAACATGTTACTGACGAAGGTATGCCAAAGCCTTTGGTTGATGGGAAGAATGCATGGTTGGTGAAGCTTCTTCGGGGAGAACTTACGTATTCGGCATTGAAAGAGAGTAAGCTCCTTTGCAATTTTGTTACTTATGCCTTTTCGTACTTACATTGATGTTCTCCTTTTTCTAGAGATGGGTGATAAATCTATAGCCTTCTACAAGAGTCTTTTCCTCGGTCAGGTCGAAAAGGGAAAGCAGTAGAAGAAAAAAGCACCGAAGAGGAAGACGGCACTAGCCGAACCATCTTTGGGGTCCAGGTTGAAGAAGACCAAAGAGGACTCCCTTCCACCTCCACCTGAAGGTGAAGTGGAGTTGCTTGACCGAACTCCTATTCGGGCTGACCCATCTCTGGAACCTGCCATCTGCTCAACCCTTCTTAGTCCCAATGCAACTGTTGAGATGTTGGGGACTTCAGTCGGGGAGCCTTTGGTCAAAGAACTGGAGGAACGTTGTAAGAAGAAGGGCAAAGGGGTCCCCGCTGAAGTTCTTGATGTCAGCGATACTGACACCAATGACACCGAACTGCCCCCAGGTTTGTCCCTTATTCATTCATCTATGAGTTTTGGCATTTTTGGTATTTTAGACCTTGTAGATGAATGGCTAACGGATAACATTTTAAAGGAACTTTGGTGTGACTTTGCAGAGGAGCAAACACTGGCTCAGTGGGTGGTGGAGCATGCTCGGAAGAGGGCCTTTCGGGATGCAAAAATCCTGAGGGACAAGGTTTCGAAGGAGCCTTTCTGGACTTTCACGGAGGACATGGACTTGTTCTCCGTGTTAGTATTGTGCCCAAAAAGCCAATCATGAGATGATTGTATTTTTTGCACATTGAGTCATGATATTTTATTGAGGCATTAATCCAGCAATTATGTTTGTTGTTTTGTTTCTGCGTAACGTAATAAGCATAACTGTAACCCTAGAATAATGATATTCTTAAACGCCCCTAGTCTAGTATTATTGTGGAGCGGGTTGCAATAATACATAATGACTAGCATATGTGGAGACTAATATGAGATATGTAGTCTACATATGGGTACAAGTTGGAGAACTTGTGTACTGGACCGACCCACCATGAGAACACTTCATGGATCGTTATATGAGTGTCATAAGTGATTCTCATAGTGATCATGGTATATGTAGTACTTCGACCTAAGATCATCAAGGTTCCCTACATGTGAGTCACATACTTTGATACTTTCCTTTGTTGCTCGTAACTGAGTGAACTTGAAGGAGGTCATTGGGTATGTCACATATCATGCGGAGGGATTTGTATGATCAAGATGGGATTTGTCCCTCCTATGTAACGGGAGTGATATCTTTGGGCCCCTTGATAGAGTGAGACTTAGAAAATGCATGGCCATGCTCCGATGAGTTGATATATGATATCAATGTCGTCAGTTTAAGTTGGTCTACTCGGTAATCAAGAAACCAAAGATTGGGCTATACGAGAGTGACACATTCCATGTCTCGTGCTTAGTCTTGATATCTTGGACAAAGGGACAATGGCATATATCGGTGATGATCATAAAGGTTTAGTCGATTCACCGACAATCTTGTCACTTGGGTAGCAATGATGTGTTGCTAGACACCGCTCATTGCTTATGATCATAAATGTGATTTATGATCATTGCCAACATGGCAAGAGCCTATTGGGTCGCACACATAGAGCTATTTGGATCATTAGAGTGCATGGGCTAATTATTTGGGTTATGGTTTCACTTTAATTTCGTATTAATAATGGGCCAAGGAGTTGAGCCATTATTAAGCCCGAAATTAAATCCTAATTGGATTAGGGCTTTGAAACCCATTAGGCCTGGAAGTTGAGTCTCACTATAAATACAACTTTTAAGTGAGAAATTCGCAGGTCTCCTTGCCCTAGCCTCCCAAAAGGACAGCCACACTCTTCTCTTGCAATTCCTTGGAGGACGCAAGCTAGCACTGCGAGCGCAAGAGAAACGCATCTGCCGGGACGTGGTGGAAGCGTGGTGATCCCGAGAGGCTCGTGTGGATACCATAGAGAGCCTGAACACGTCAACTGTTCAGGTTTTGTGATTCGACTCTACAGTTGAGTGAGAGATCTCAACCGAAAATTAGGTATGAAATTTTCGAACACCCGGTTTACCCCGTTTCACTTGGATCCTGGAGGGTTTCGGTTAAATTCCGCTGCGCTGTTTGGCTCCCGAAACCCAACACTCCGAGGATAGCCAAAAGATGGCTCCTCAAATGGCAAAGGGCATTATGACTAATGCCACCTTCTAGTCCCTAATGGAAGTGTATGTGAGTGAGGAGGTCCTTGCCATGAGGATGAGCAAACATGATGCCAAAGTAAACCTTAAACCCTTTAGGACTTAAAATTTTTCTGAGCTTTTCCTCCTTTTGAACCTTATTCGGAGTCTTTCCTTTTGTAGCTCTTGGCATACAGTGGATTTTTTCCGAGCTTGGGCAATAAAACAACCTTTGGCCCGAACTCGGTTGGAAGAGAACTTGGCAAAAGCCAAAGAACTTTTTGCCAGCTCAGTCGTCATGTACGGTGAGCTTAATAAAATTCCCAAGGAGGACCTGGCCAGCCTTCGGGAAGAAGTGCTGAAGAGACAAAATGAACTCTTTGTGGATTTATCTTCCAAGGTGGAGGATCTCAGCGCAAGGCTGGTAGCGCTAACTTTCCCAACGAAGCCTTCTAGAAGCAGAAGGAAAAAGCCATCACTGATCTTATGAAGACGCTGGGGCTCAACGCTGAAGTCCTGGCCGAGGTCGATCGGTTGAAGAAGAAGAAGAAAAAGAAGCTGGAGAATGAGGTGGAGGTCTTGAAGAATAAGCTGGAGGACTTAAAGGCAGAGAAGGCTAAGTCTGACGAAACGACTAAGTCTTCTTGTCAAAATGGTTTTTGCCTTGCTCGCCACCAAGTCCTGTCCAAGTTTCCTAACCTTGACCTTTCTTTTTTCCGTGCACTGGACATCCTCAAAGGACCATCTTTGAAATGGTCAAGGGTAGAGTTCCCCAACCTTCACATCCTTCCTTCTCCGGCGACCGAGGTTAGTGCGGACGAAGATGATGAGGCTGAGGATGAACAGACCGAGGATGCTGGAGTCCCCGAAAATGGGCAAGACAAGCAATAGGCTCCTTCTTCTTTGCCTCCTCTTTTTCTTTTTTCGTAATCCACTCCTTGTACTTCTGTAATGAAATTTTATTGAAACTTTCCTGCTTGAAATTTTGGCTAAGTCCATGATTAGGACGACTTTGGGCAAGTTTCAACATTCAGCAACTAACCATTTTCGACAATGAGTCATGTTATCCTTTAAGTACTTACAACTTCAGTCTCTTTTGAAGGTTTCACAACCATATTCTGTCGAGCTTCTTCGGAAGACTTGCCTTCCAAAAATGGTTAAGTATTTTTAGGACCAACCATGTTTGGTCAACCACCTTCCGTAAAAATTGGACCATTTCACCATGCATCTTCAGAAATGACCACATTCGGGTTCCCTTTCTTCGGCATCAACCTTGTTCGGTCACTCACCTTTGGTTAAAAATTGCACAATTTCACTCATACATCTTTGGAAACAACTACGTTCGGTTTTCCTCCCTCGGCGACGACCATGTTTAGAAACAACCATGTTTGGTTTGCCTCTTTCGGCACAAACCTTGTTCGTTCGACTACCTTTGAAAAAAATTGTACAATATTTCTTATGCACCTTTGGAACCAACCACATTCGGTTTGCTGACTTTGGCGTCTTTTCCACACATTTGTCTCTTGAAAAATTTTCTAAGTGTAGAATTTTTTCACAGAGTCTAAATGCCATGTATTTTTCAATTCTCCACCTTCGGTATCACCGAGCTTGTAGACTCCTGGCCGAACTTCCTCGAGGACCAAATAAGGTCCATCCCAATTTGCCCGAAGTACTCCATGAGATGGTCTTCGGGCTTCGAATTCAGCCTTTCGGAGAACGAGGTCCCCTTTCTTGATTCCTTTACGCTTGACATGCAAGTTTGAAGCAACGGCTACTCTCTGCTGAAAAGCTTTTCTTCTGAGCTCGGCCATCTCTCTATGCTCGTCAATCAGATCCAACCTGGTTCTTAAACCGAGGTTGTTCCCTTCTTCGTCGAACACCTGTATCCTCACCGATGGCTATACGACCTCGACAGGGATAATGGCCTCTGTGCCGAAGATGAGTGAGAAGGGTGTCTCACCCGTGGCCCTTCTGGGAGTTGTTTGATAGCTCCACAGCACACTCGGAAGTTCTCCTGGCCATTTTCCCTTTGCTTCCTTCAACCTTTTTTTAAGACCATCTTTTATCATTCTGTTGGACACTTCAACTTGTCCATTGCTCTGAGGATGGGCAACCGGGGCGAAGTGCAATTTTATCCCGAGGTTGGCTGCGAATTCCTGGAAACCTTTATCGGTGAACTGGGAACCATTATCGGCTACTATCACCCTTGGTACACCGAATCTGCATATGATGTTCTTCCAGACAAATCTTTGTATGTCCTTTGCCGATATTGCTGCTAAAGGCTCTACCTCGATCCATTTGGTAAAATAGTCTACTGCGACTACGTAGAACTTCACTCCACTTGTAGCTGTTGGGAGATGCCCAATGAAGTCAACACCCCAGACCGCGAAGGGGCAAGGATAGTTTGCCAAAGTTATCACTTCCGAGGGTAGTCCCTAGATGGGAGCGTGTCTTTGGCATTTGTCGCATTTTTGGACAAACTGCTTCACATCCTTCCTCAAGCTAGGCCAGAAATATCCTTGGTGGAGTAGTACCCCGGCAAGGGCATCAGTTCCTATGTGAGAACCACAGGCCCCCTTATAGACTTCTTTTAGGACCGTCTCCACGTCCTCTTCGCCGACACACCTCTGTAATGGACTTGCGTACCCTTGTCGGTACAATTTTTCTCCAATCAGGAAGTATCTTCCTGAGCACTTTTGCACTTTCACCGCTTCAAGAAGATCTTCAAAAAGGTCCAAAGTTATGAGGTATTTCTTCATAGGATTTTTCCACCCTTTGTCCGAGGTTGTCATGCACATTACCACTATGCTTGGCTGATATAGCACTTCGGTGGACTCCTTTGATTTGGCTAAAGTATCTGCTTCCATATTATCTCATTGCGGTACATTTTCTATAAGTACAGTGTCGAACTCCAAGATGAGCTTTTTCAGGAGATCATTGTACTTTGCCAAGTTTGGGTCCTTTGCCCCGTAGTCCCCCGCCATCTGTCAGACCACTAGTTGAGAATCGCTGTGGGCCTTCAGATTCCTCACACCTACTCTTTTTTCCAGCCGCAAGCCTGCTATAAGGGCTTCATATTCGGCGACATTGTTGGTGACATTGAATCCGAATTTGATGGCCTTCATAGCTTCCATACCTTCGGGTCTACGGAGGATTACTCCGGCTCCCTGGTGTTCGGATCCTGAGGCACCATCAACGAATAACGTCCACTCAGGCTCATCATTTCTGAGGTCTTCTAGACTACCTTTTGTTTTAGGTACCTCGGCGATGAAGTCTGCCAGTGCTTGGGCTTTTATTGCCTTTCTTGGCTCGTAGGTGATGTCGTATTCACCGAGTTCGATGCACCACTTTGATAATCTTCCTAAATGGTCTACCTTATTCATGACATCCCAAATAGGCAAGTTACTTTGAACAATGATAGGGTGCCCTTGGAAGTAAGGTTGCAGCCTTCTACTTGCCAGTACTAAGGCATAGATGGCCTTCTGTAGAGGAGGGTATCTAATTTTGGCACTATGTAAGGACTTACTCACATAATATACTGGCCATTTCTTTCCTCCCTCTTCCTTTACAAGCACCGAACTCACTGCCTTTTCGGTGATGGCGAAGTAGAGGATGAGGGGTTCTCCTTCCCGCGGCTGCCAGAGTGTCGGCAGACGGGTTAGGTAGCTTTTGAGCTCCTCCCAAGCCTTCCAGCAATCTTTGTTCCAAGGGTGTTCCTCGGGACCGAAGTTACCTTCATTTTTTGCTGCTCTTGTAAGCACTTTAAAGAATGGTCGGCACCGGTCCCCGTATCTGGAGATGAATCTGCTAAGGGCCGTGATTCTCCCGGTAAGCCTTTGCACATCCTTGGTCATTGTGGGAGTTCGGAATCCTAGCAGGGCCTTAACCTTTTCTGGGTTGGCATCGATACCTCTTTCGAATACCATAAACCCGAGGAATTTGCCAGCCGTTACCCCGAACACACATTTCTCAGGGTTAAGACGGATCCCGAATTTTCAAAGTTGGCAGAATGTTTCTTCCAAGTCTACGATATGACTACCACGCTGTTTGCTCTTGACTATCATATCGTCGACATACACTTCCATATTTCTCCCAATTTGGGAGCTAAATACCTTGTTCATCAGCCTTTGGTATGTTGCTCCCATGTTTTTAAGGCCGAACAGCATTCTCACATAGCAGTACGTACTAACCTTAGTTATGAAGGTGGTTTTTTCCTCATCTTCGGGATTCACCCAAATTTGGTGATATCCACTGAAGGCATCGAGGAAGCTAAGCAGACCGTATTCGGCAGTGGACTCCATCAATTGGTCTATTGGTGGCAGAGGGTAGGAGTCCTTTGGGCAGGCGTCGTTTATGTTTCAGGAGTCAATACATATTCGGAGTTTATCACTCCCCTTCTTTGTCGCAATAACTATGTTGCTTAGCCATTCGGGGTACTTGACTTCCCTTATTATGCCTGCCTCAATTAACCATTGGACTTCAGTTTTAACAAGGTTGTTCTTATGCGCCAAGAGGCTATGTTTTTTCTGTTGAACAGGCTTCACCTCTGGACGCGCTTTAAGACAATGTTGGATTATACCAGGATCCACCCCAGGCATATCACTCAGAGAGTAGGCAAACAGATCATTGTTCACTAATAAAAGGGATACAAGCTTTTCCTTGTCACCTTCGGCCAGTTTTTTCCCCACTTGGGTACTTCGGCCTGGGACAAGCTCTACATCTTCTGTTTCTATTTTTTTAGAGTCACTTTTTTCTCCTCCTATTACCTCTTCACCGACTATGCTCTTTTCTTCCGAAGTCTGCGCGTGAACTTTCACTAAGCTCTATCTTGCCTTCATGAAAACTTTCCTTACTTCAGCTTGATCAATGAATATTTCCATGTCCCCTTCCTTTGCGCCGAAGGTGACCGTTAGGTACTTCACGTCTGGATGAATGTGAAAATTTCCTTATGTCTGTCTTCTGAGGATGGCATTGTACGAAGAAAGAACATCTATGACAATAAACCTCATCATTTTGGAGCCAAAGAGCTCTTTCTTGTTCTGAACCAAAGTTCCCCTTAGCAACAAGGGCAGATCGATCCACCCGAGCACAGGGAGTTTGGAGGGGCCTACGCCGAAGGTAGGGGAGGTAACGGGTTTGAGATCACCCTTGGAGACGCCCAAGTTTGGCAACAAGTGGGAGAACAGAACGTCGGCGTTGCAGCCATCATCGATGAGCACTCTTTTGACGTCCCAGTTCCCTATCCTTGCCATGATTAGGATGGGGTCATCATGAGGGAACTTCATGGTAGACCCATCTTTCCAAACAAGCTTGTTTGATGGGTTTCCGAACTCCATCATTGAGATTTCTCGGACTTTCCTTTTCCTCTCGGCGGAGGGTATCCTAGTGGTGATTGTTTGGATCACTCTTGCCAGAGGTGGTGGATGCTTTCTGGGACTTCGGTTCTTACATCGGTCGGATTCATAGTCCTCATCTTCTCCTTTCCTCTATTCTACCCTTATTCCTTTGAGGGATGGCATCTGCAGGTAGTGACGAAGTTGCCCCTGCTTGATTAAAGATTCAATGTACTTTCTCAGCTGGAAGCAGTCCTCAATGTCGTGTCCATGGTCTCGGTGGAACTGGCAGAACTTTTTCGTGTTCTTTTTGTTGTCTAAGGTCATGGCCTTTGGTCTCTGAATTGAAGTTGTTTGTCTCTCCAAGGACATCAATATGTTCGTCCTTGTGGTGCTCAAGGGAGTGAACAACATCAGTTTTTTCCTTTTTTGTTTCTGATGTCTGCCCCCGCCCTCGATTGGGTACTGAGGTTAGTAACTCTGACCCTCAAAATGATTGTGATCAGACTTCGGCCCTCCCATCCTCAGTTTTTCGGCCATCATGTGCTATTTTTCCCTTCGGTAGGATTCTCCGAGGGTGTTAGGAGGATCTTTGGAGAACTTGTAAAAGAGTTATGAATCTCTCCTAAGTCCCCTGATCATGGCGAGGATGCAGATTTTGGGGCGAAAGTCGGGCACACTCAGGGCTTCTCGGTTGAACCTCTCGACATAGTCCCAAATGGTCTCCCCATTCTTTTGGGCTATGTCAAACATTTGGACGGGAATCTTTGCCGTTGGTCTACTTTTGATGAATTGCTGGGTGAATGCGGTGGATAACTTCTGGAAGCCCATTATGGTTCCAGGAGCCAGGGAGTTGTACCATGCAATTGCTGGCCCTAAAAGGGTGACTTCGAAGCACTTGTTGCAATAATACATAACGACTAGCATATGTGGAGACTAATATGAGATATGTAGTCTACATATGGGTACAAGTTGGAGAACTTGTGTACTGGACCGACCCACCATGAGAACACTACATGGATCGTTATATGAGTGTCATAAGTGATTCTCATAGTGATCATGGTATATGTAGTCCTTCGACCTAAGATCATCAAGGTTCCCTACATGTGAGTCACATACTTTGATACTTTCCTTTGTTGCTCGTAACTGAGTGAACTTGAAGGAGGTCATTGGGTATGTCACATATCATGCGGAGGGATTTGTATGATCAAGATGGGATTTGTCCCTCCTATGTAACGGGAGTGATATCTTCGGGCCCCTTGATAGAGTGAGACTTAGAAAATGCATGGCCATGCTCGGATGAGTTGATATACGATATCAATGTCATCAGTTTAAGTTGGTCTACTCGGTAATCAAGAAACCAAAGATTGGGCTATACGAGAGTGACACATTCCATGTCTCGTGCTTAGTCTTGATATCTTGGACAAAGGGACAATGGCATATATCGGTGATGATCATAAAGGTTTAGTCGAATCATCCGACAATCTTGTCACTTGGGTAGCAATGATGTGTTGCTAGACACCGCTCATTGCTTATGATCATAAATGTGATTTATGATCATTGCCAACGTGGCAAGAGCCTATTGGGTCGCACACATAGAGCTATTTGGATCATTAGAGTGCATGGGCTAATTATTTGGGTTATGGTTTCACTTTAATTTCGTATTAATAATGGGCCCAAAGAGTTGAGCCATTATTAAGCCCGAAATTAAATCCTAATTGGATTAGGGCTTTGAAACCCATTAGGCCTGGAAGTTGAGTCTTCACTATAAATACAACTTTTAAGTGAGAAATTCGCAGGTCTCCTTGCCCTAGCCTCCCAAAAAGGACAGCCACACTCTTCTCTTGCAATTCCTTGGAGGACGCAAGCTAGCACTGCGAGCGCAAGAGAAACGCATCTGTCCGGGACGTGGTGGAAGCGTGGTGATCCCGAGAGGCTCGTGTGGATACCATAGAGAGCCTTGAACACGTCAACTGTTCAGGTTTTGTGATTCAACTCTACAGTTGAGTGAGAGATCTCAACCGAAAATTAGGTATGAAAATTTTCGAACACCCGGTTTACCCCGTTTCACTTGGATCCTGGAGGGTTTCGGTTAAATTCCGCTGCGCTGTTTGGCTCCCGAAACCCAACAGTGGTATCAGAGCTACTGGTGAAACCCTAAATCGGGATTGAGTGTTGAATCGCATGATGCTTATGTGTTCGGTTGCTTTTCGGCCATGATTAATTAGATTGATTCATGATGCATGAAACCGGAACTTCGTAATGAACATATGACATATATGAAGAAACGACACTAAATTGGTTAATGAGATTAACCCGAAATTGATAGGTATGAGATACCTATATGGATTAGGATTCTTGCAATAGTTGCAAAAACCCTAGCTTTGGTTCGGATTCGGCCTGTTCGGGCACCGAAAGTAAGGTATTTTTGGTGGCTCGAATGGAGGAGTCTCGGGTGCCTACTTGCTCGAAATAGAAGATTTCGGGCTAAGCAATTTGTAAGAAAATTTTTTGCGCTAGGGGGCGCTGCCCCCCACAACCCCCGCAAAGGTGGCTCCCCTTGACCCCGTCCGCTAATTGACCGGTCAGCGGAACCACCGCCCACTGACCGGCCAGCGGGACCGCCGTATGCGAAGCGCCACATAAATAAAAACTGGTTAATCAACGCACGAAAATTGGCATGCATCTTTGTTGAATGAGATTTGACATGATATGCTGATTGGTGTTTGAAGCATGGTGCATGGTTATAGCCCTTGATTGGTTGTACTTGTAAATACGGCCTGCGAGTCGTGCCTTTTCTTATCACTCTCATTGTACATTCTCTTCTCACCTTACTCCCCTCGAATGTAACTCGAGGTTTCTATTATTGATGTAATGGTGCATTATGGGATCATCCAAGGTGGTATGTCCAAGGAGGTATGTCCAAGGTGATGACAACAAAAGGGCAGCCAAGAAAGGAAGAGAAGAAGCTTGTGAAGACTCTTTTTCTTTTCTTAGGCTTTAATGATATTCTCATTGACTTGAGAATATCGCATAGTTTGGGCTATATAACCATGTCACGTTTACTTTTTTGAACGCATGAGATGCATGTTTTATATTTGTATGTGATGCATGTATAAGACAACCGGAGATAACAAATTAGTGAGATCAAAAGAAAAAAAATCCCTCAAACAAATATTAAGTCATTAAATGTGATGCCTTCTAAATGTTGGCACTCATCAAGACTTTGATCAACATTAGGTGGGTTTGCCAAAGCAAAGCACCTATGTTCATCTTGGTAAGGTGCGATGGGATAATAGTGATATCCAAATTGCTAACTTTGGGTCCGACTTAACTAAGTCATCCTAATAGGATTAGGGACTTAGAGGCATAGAGTTGGGCTTAAGCTCATGAGATGAGCTTGGACAAGTGTTGTTCACCCAACTATCCAAGAGTTGCATAAGATGCAATTGGCAAGGAGTTGCCTACCTAAATAGCTGTAACTTGAGAGAAAAGCCAAAGCTGACTCAGGTTGTGGTCAAATATGGATCTTGGCCCACTAGAATACCTTAGCGCCGAGGTGTTCCGAAATAATATCGAGGGTTATTATTTTGAGGAAAATAGTGGGAGTATCGTTTAATAAAAGTCCTTATTAAATGAATTAAAATACATGACTCTTACACTGCATATTTACTGTTGTAGATAACCATGGCACAAAACACATCGACACTTTCGTTGCGATCGATCCTTGAGAAGGAAAAACTGAATGGGACCAACTTTCTCAAATGGTACCGAAACTTGAGGATAGTCCTCAAACAAGAGAGAAAGGCTTATGTCCTAGAGCAGCCCATTCCGAATGAGCCTGCTGCCACTGCTCCAAGAGCTGAAAGGGATGCTCACAAGAGGCATTCTGATGATGCTTTGGATGTTGCATGCCTCATGCTTATTACCATGGAATCTGAGCTTCAGAAGCAACATGAGAACATGGGGGCGTTCGATATGATCGAACATCTCAAAATGCTTTTCCAAGAGCAAGCTAGGCATGAGAGGTTTGAGACCTCTAAGGCATTGTTTCAGTGCAAGATGTCTGAGGGAAGTCCCGTGGGTCCTCATGTGCTCAAGATGATTGGGTACATTGAGAATCTTGAGAATTTGGGATTTGCTCTTCAGAAAGAGTTGGCTATTGATGTAGTCTTGCAATCGTTGCCTGAAAGCTACAGTCAGTTCGTCATGAACTATAACATGAACGACCTTGACAAGTCCCTCCCTGAATTGCTCAACATGTTGAGAACTGCTGAGCAAAACCTTAAGAAGGCTAAGCCCATTTTGATGGTTCAAAAGGGCAAGGGAAAGGGAAAAGCCAACAAGAAGAAGGATAAAGCTAATGGAAAGTCCAATGCTAGTTCTTCTTCAGCTGCACTGAAACCAAAGGGTGGTGTGGCAAAGGAAGGGGAGTGCTTCCATTGTAAGCAACCTGGACACTGGAAGCGCAATTGCAAGCTCTATCTTGAAGAACTTGCTAAGGAAAAGGGAAGTAAGACTTCCACTTCAGGTATTTTTGTTATAGAGGCTAACTTTTCTACTTCCTCATCTTGGGTATTGGATACTGGATGTGGATCTCACATTTGTGCAAATGTGCAGGATCTAAGTAGAAGTAGAAGATTGGCCCGAGGTGAAGTGGACCTACGTGTTGGAAATGGAGCAAGGGTTGCTGCCTTAGCCGTAGGGACTTATGTTCTCACTTTACCTAGTGGATTAGTTTTAGAATTAGACAACTGCTACTTTGTGCCTACTATTAGTAGAAATTTGATTTCTGTTTCTTGTTTGGACAAGAAAGGTTTTTCATTTATAATAAAGGACAAATGTTGTTCTATTTATTTGAATGAAATCTTTTATGGTAGTGCTCAACTTAGCAATGGGTTGTATGTTCTAGACCTCGAAGATCCAATCTATAATGTGAATACCAAGAAGGTCAGATTAAATGATTCAAACCCGACCTATCTCTGGCACTGTCGCTTGGGCCATATAAATGAGACCCGCATATCCAAGCTCCATAAGGATGGACTCTTGGACTCATTTGATTTTGAATCATATGAGACATGTGAGTCATGTTTGTTGGGCAAGATGACCAAAGCCCCATTCACAGGGCAAAGTGAAAGGGCTAATGACTTACTAGGACTCATACATAGTGATGTATGTGGCCCTATGTCTACACAAGCTAGAGGAGGTTTCCAATACTTCATTACTTTCACTGATGACTTCAGCAGATATGGCTATGTGTATCTTATGAGACACAAGTCAGAATCCTTTGAAAAGTTCAAAGAATTCAAGAATGAAGTAGAGAATCAACTCGGGAAGAGTATCAAAGTGCTTCGATCAGATCGAGGTGGAGAGTACTTGGATCGAGAATTCCTTGACTATCTGAAGGAGTGTGGTATAGTATCACAACTCACTCCACCAGGTACACCTCAATGGAATGGTGTATCTGAAAGGAGAAATCGAACTCTGTTAGACATGGTTCGCTCTATGATGAGTCAAGCTGACCTTCCAAACTCCTTTTGGGGACATGCTCTAGAGACAGCCGCTTTTACACTAAACCGAGTTCCATCTAAATCGGTTCAAAAGACACCATATGAGATATGGAGTGGGAGGCGTCCCAATTTGTCTTTTATGAAGATTTGGGGCTGTGACGCTTATGTGAAACGTCAATCCTCTGACAAACTAGGGCCCAAATCTCAAAAATGCCTTTTTGTTGGGTATCCCAAAGAAACAAAGGGTTACTATTTCTACAATCCTTCTGAGCAAAAAGTGTTTGTTGCTCGAACTGGTGTCTTTTTAGAGAAAGAGTTTATCTCTAAAGAAACTAGTGGGAGGAAAGTAGAACTTGAAGAAATTCAAGAACAACAAGGAGACATCGAACCTGAAATGGAACCTGAACAGACACCACAAGATGTTGTGGTTCAAGAGTCTGTTCCTGTAGCACAGAGCCCACGTAGGTCTGGTAGGATTCGGCGTGAGCCCGAGAGATATGGATTTCTCGTGACTCACACTGGTGATGTGATGCTCATGGATCAGGATGAGCCCACAACCTACCAACAAGCTATGTCGGGGCCTGACTCTGAGAAGTGGCTAGTGGCCATGAAATCCGAGATGGAATCCATGTATGAAAACCAAGTATGGACTTTGGTTGACCCACCTGAAGGGGTAAAACCCATAGGGTGCAAATGGGTTTTCAAGAAGAAAACTGACATGGATGGTAATGTGATTACCTTTAAGGGACGATTGGTTGCAAAAGGTTTCAAGCAAATTCATGGTATTGACTATGATGAAACTTTTTCACCAGTTGCTATGCTTAAATCCATCCGAATTTTGTTTGCTATTGCTGCACACTATGATTATGAGATATGGCAAATGGATGTCAAAACTGCATTCCTAAATGGAAAGCTACTTGAGGATGTGTACATGACACAACCTGAGGGTTTTGTCACTCCTGAGAATGCCAATAAAGTGTGCAAGTTGCAAAGGTCCATTTATGGACTGAAGCAAGCTTCTCGAAGTTGGAATCTTCATTTTGATGATGCAATCAAAGAGTTTGGTTTTATCAAAAATGAAGATGAACCTTGTGTCTACAAGAAGGTTAGTGGGAGCGCTATTGTCTTCTTGGTGTTGTATGTAGATGACATACTACTCATCGGGAATGACATTCCTGAGCTACAGTCTGTGAAGACTTGGCTAGGGGAAATGTTTCTCTATGAAGGACTTGGGTGAAGCAGCCTATGTGTTAGGCATCAGGATCTATAGAGATAGATCTAGAAAGCTTCTTGGCCTAAGTCAAAGTACATATATTGACAAGGTGCTAAAGAGGTTTAGCATGCAAGATTCCAAGAAAGGATTCTTGCCCATGTCACATGGTATCACTCTTTCTAGATCTCAGTGTCCGAGTACACCTGAGGAGAGAGAGCGCATGAGTAAGATTCCATATGCCTCAGCAATTGGATCTATCATGTATGCCATGATATGTACTCGTCCCGATGTCTCATATGCTTTGAGCATGACGAGTAGGTACCAATCGAACCCCGGTGAGAGTCACTGGACAGCTGTTAAGAACATCCTTAAGTACTTACGAAGGACTAAGGATGCATTCTTGGTCTTTGGAGGTGAAGATGAGCTCGTTGTAAGGGGTTACACCGATGCAAGCTTCCAATCCGATAAGGATGATTTTAGATCGCAATCTGGTTATGTGTTTTGTATTGGTGGTGGTGCTGTGAGCTGGAAGAGTTCAAAGCAAGAGACAGTAGCTGACTCTACAACAGAATCTGAGTACATTGCCGCCTCTGATGCTGCGAAGGAGGCAGTTTGGATCAAGAAGTTCATCACTGAACTTGGAGTGGTTCCAAGCATTGCCGACCCGATAGAGCTCTATTGTGACAACAATGGAGCAATCGCACAGGCTAAGGAACCTCGATCTCACCAGCGATCCAAACACATACTCCGACGCTATCATCTCATCAGGGAGATCATCGAGAGGGGTGATGTAAGGATATGCAGGACTTCGACAGATAGCAACATTGCTGATCCACTGACAAAGCCCCTTACGCAGCAAAAGCATGATAGCCATTCTAGGTCCATCGGTATTAGATACATGGATGATTGGCTTTTAGTGCAAGTGGGAGATTGTTAGTGTTGTGCCCAAAAGCCAATCATGAGATGATTGTATTTTTTGCACATTGAGTCATGATATTTTATTAAGGCATTAATCCAGCAATTATGTTTGTTGTTTTGTTTCTGCGTAACTTAACAAACATAATTGTAACCCTAGAATAATGATATTCTTAAACGTCCCTGGTCTAGTATTATTGTGGAGCGGGTTGCAATAATACATAACGACTAGCATATGTGGAGACTAATATGAGATATGTAGTCTACATATGGGTACAAGTTGGAGAACTTGTGTACTGGACCGACCCACCATGAGAACACTACATGGATCGTTATATGAGTGTCATAAGTGATTCTCATAGTGATCATGGTATATGTAGTCCTTCGACCTAAGATCATCAAGGTTCCCTACATGTGAGTCACATACTTTGATACTTTCCTTTGTTGCTCGTAACTGAGTGAACTTGAAGGAGGTCATTGGGTATGTCACATATCATGCGGAGGGATTTGTATGATCAAGATGGGATTTGTCCCTCCTATGTAACGGGAGTGATATCTTCGGGCCCCTTGATAGAGTGAGACTTAGAAAAATGCATGGCCATGCTCGGATGAGTTGATATACGATATCAATGTCATCAGTTTAAGTTGGTCTACTCGGTAATCAAGAAACCAAAGATTGGGCTATACGAGAGTGACACATTCCATGTCTCGTGCTTAGTCTTGATATCTTGGACAAAGGGACAATGGCATATATCGGTGATGATCATAAAGGTTTAGTCGAATCATCGACAATCTTGTCACTTGGGTAGCAATGATGTGTTGCTAGACACCGCTCATTGCTTATGATCATAAATGTGATTTATGATCATTGCCAACGTGGTAAGAGCCTATTGGGTCGCACACATAGAGCTATTTGGATCATTAGAGTGCATGGGCTAATTATTTGGGTTATGGTTTCACTTTAATTTCATATTAATAATGGGCCCAATAGTTGAGCCATTATTAAGCCCGAAATTAAAGCCTAATTGGATTAGGGCTTTGAAACCCATTAGGCCTGGAAGTTGAGTCTCACTATAAATACAACTTTTAGTGAGAAATTCGCAGGTCTCCTTGCCCTAGCCTCCCAAAAGGACAGCCGCACTCTTCTCTTGCAATTCCTTGGAGGACGCAAGCTAGCACTGCGAGCGCAAGAGAAACGCATCTGCCGGGACGTGGTGGAAGCGTGGTGATCCCGAGAGGCTCGTGTGGATACCATAGAGAGCTTGAACACGTCAACTGTTCAAGGTTTTGTGATTCGACTCTACAGTTGAGTGAGAGATCTCAACCGAAAATTAGGTATGAAAATTTTTGAACACCCGGTTTACCCCGTTTCACTTGGATCCTGGAGGGTTTCGGTTAAATTCCGCTGCGCTGTTTGGCTCCCGAAACCCAACAGGGGCCGTCACAGCCCGCCTTGTGTATGGACCGACCCACCATGAGAACACTACATGGATCATTATATGAGTGTCATAAGTGATTCTCATAGTGATCATGGTATATGTAGTCCTTCGACCTAAGATCATCAAGGTTCCCTACATGTGAGTCACATACTTTGATACTTTCTTTTGTTGCTCGTAACTGAGTGAACTTGAAGGAGGTCATTGGGTATGTCACATATCATGCGGAGGGATTTGTATGATCAAGATGGGATTTGTCCCTCCTATGTAACGGGAGTGATATCTTCGGGCCCCTTGATAGAGTGAGACTTAGAAAATGCATGGCCATGCTCGGATGAGTTGATATACGATATCAATGTCATCAGTTTAAGTTGGTCTACTCGGTAATCAAGAAACCAAAGATTGGGCTATACGAGAGTGACACATTCCATGTCTCGTGCTTAGTCTTGATATCTTGGACAAAGGGACAATGGCATATATCGGTGATGATCATAAAGGTTTAGTCGAATCATCGACAATCTTGTCACTTGGGTAGCAATGATGTGTTGCTAGACACCGCTCATTGCTTATGATCATAAATGTGATTTATGATCATTGCCAACGTGGTAAGAGCCTATTGGGTCGCACACATAGAGCTATTTGGATCATTAGAGTGCATCTAGTGACCGGCTACTGCACCTGTAACTTCCACTAATAAACTGTATCATTCTGGCCTCATAACCCCCTATTTTCTTTGCTCCATTACCAAGTAGAGACTTAGAGCAAACCAAGGAATTTTTTTTTTACCTATGGACCAAGTTATGGATTTTTTAAATTGGTCACAAAATTCTGACCAAATGAACAGTAACTTAGCCAAATTTGCAACATCATATCTTTGGCTACAGGGCTCTAAATCCATAAATTCCAAATCCCAGTTAACCCTCTAGATGTCCTATAGGCGTTGGAAAAATTTTATGCCAAGATTCATTCCACACAGGGAGAGATTTAACTTTAGGTCCAGAGTCGAAATTCTGGCAACTTTTGGACCATTTTGCTCATACAATTTTTCCAAACCATTCAAACACTTCATTCACAAGGGGAAAGCCCTCCAAGGCTATCCCATATATGTCAATTACACATAGGAATTACATTCCATTTATTTTAACAACTTTATGTGGCCAAAACAGAATTTACAAGTAAGCCACCCATCATTTACACTTAGGCAGCTTTGCACCACATCACTTACTTAGCCAAAACATTATTCAAATGTTCACATACTTGTCTCATTTTACATACAATACATGTACATGCATACATGAACTACAAAAGGGTCTTAACTCAGCTAAATACACACCCTAAGTTACAGGAGGCCCTGAGACACAATGGACTCCAAAACAGGATGCTGGACAGCTGCTGCACAACACAATAAGTACCACCATTAAAAATACCAAATGTGCTTCTAAAATCACCAAACTTTCCAGATCATAACTAGAAATATGGAATTTCATGTAATTGAAATTTCAGATCAAAAAACAAACCACAAAGGCTAGTTTGAAGGTGATCTTTCTGCTGGACCTGAAATGACAGAATTGAGGAGAGTCAGTTTCATTGAGAAAGTTAGTAAGGGTAGTACTTGGATTCAATAGGCAATGTAACAATCATTAAAAGCTGCATCCAAAGAAACTAAAACACAAAAACCACAATGCATATATACAAGATATAGCAACCAAATGCAGCAGCCAAACACAAAGAACAAACACATGAAATGTGCCAGCAACATATACCATAGGTTAGGCCATAAAACATGCAATAAACTTAAATAAATTACTATGGCAGCCCTCCTCAAGCTAATGCTTGGTCTTAGGAGGATTTTAATAGTAGTTAGTACTAACTTTGAGCACTAGAAACCCTCACTTTACTCCCATCTTTGTGCACTTCACACTAGGTCACAAAACCTTCGATAAGTGCACTCGCCTCACTAAGCTTGGTTCATCAAGCTCATGGCTCTCTTCCAAGCTTAGCCCTAGCTCCATGGATGTTTGAAAATTGAAGAAAACAGTCCATGAGAGCAAGAGAACCCTTACCTTGATGGTTATGCAGAAATTGGAGCATGATCCTAGGTGCACTCAAGCAATAGCACCAAATAGTTTCCAATTGTGCTTCCTTGTGTTCAATTGCAAGTAGTTTTGAGTTTGAAGGAATGGTGACTATGGAGGAAGTGTGGCTGTGTTCTTGGGCTGGGGGAGGACGAAAATGAGAGAGGGATAAGTGATTTGGCCACTTAAATGGCCTTAAATGAGCTGAAGGGCACAAAACACACTTAACAAGCTTAAGCTTGCTTTATGTCATTTTCCTTCTCACTAACTATGGTTTCTTTATCTTAAAATCATTGGTACACATGTGCCCAATATTTTTTACTAATTATCAAGTTTTGGCTGCCTTCCCCATGGTGGGATAATCCCACAATTCCACCATTAGACTTAAGTCAAAAGCTGAACACCTTAAGGTTTACACTAGGACATTTAGGTCCTTATTGCCTTTAGTGTTTCCTTCGTCCAAACTTTTCTTCCATGAGAAATTTGGTCCTCCAATAGCACTTTCATACCATTCATATCCTTCCCATAACTCTCCAAGTCTCTTTCTTGAGAGTTTTGCAATTGAGTACCCAAATTTCCAAAACCTTACAAAAAAGTCCACAGGTTGCTTGACAAACAAGCAATCCTTTAGGATTTTCCTAGGGGCCAAGTGACCAACTTGGAACACTTTTAAGGAGGTGTTGATCATGCCTTTTACCCCCCACACTTCAATCACTATGGTGAGAATTACACAATCTAATGATTTTTAGCCATTATGACACATTTGTAATTCTCCCATTTTGTGAGGTGGTAACATTGTTCCTTGGTCAAGCCGAGAAGGGGGAACAGAAGAAAGAAGCTTCAAAAAGAAAGAAGGGACTAGCTAGAAAGTTTTCAGTGGTTCTGAAGACTAAGAAAACAAAGGAGAACTCTTTCCCTTTTCCTCCCAAAGATTTGACTGAGGCTTAGGATAATTCTACTGAAGGTGCAGATCCTTCGCCGAAGGCGGCCACCCTGTCAACTCCTTTAAGTCCTAACACTGCTGTAGAGACTTTGGGAACTTTGCTGGGGGCAGTTTTGGCTGAGGAGGTGGAAGAAAGATGAAGAAAAAAAGGTAAGGAGATCTCTGCCAAGGTCCTCGATGTAAGTGACTTCAATGGGGGAGACATCGAAGTCCTACGAGTATTGTCTTTTAGTCATTCATCTATCAATTTTGAATTTTTTGGCATTTTAGGTTTTCTAGATGATTGGCTAAGAGACAATGCAGTAAAGGAACTTTGTCATGATTTTGCAGAGGATAGGGTCAAAATAGGGTGGATGATGGACCATGCTCAGAAGCAGGTTGTTTGGGATTCAAAGATCCCTAAATACAAGGTACCAAAGGAACCCTTCTGAACTTTCACCGAAGACATGGGCTTGTTTTCGGAAGACTACTAGAAGATGGTCCCTCAAATGGCGCGGGCCATCGTCACAAATGCCACCTTTCAATCTTTGATAGACGATTGGCCAAATGGGGAGTGTTACCACCTCACAAAATGGGAGAATTACAAGTGTGCCATAATGGCTAAAAACCATTATATTGTGTAATTCTCACCAAAGTGATTGAAGTGCGGTGGGTAAAAGGCATGATCAACACCTCCTTAAAAGTGTTCCAAGTTGGTAACTTTGCCCCCAAGAAAAGCCTAAAGGATTGCTTGTTTGTCAAGCAACCTATGGACTTTTTTGTAAGATTTTGGAAAATCGGGTACTCAATTGCAAAATTCTTAAGAAAGAGACTTGGAGAGTTATGGGAAGGATATAAATGGTATGAAAGTGCTATTGGAGGACCAAATTACTTATGAAAGACTAATTTAGACAAAAGAAACACTAAAGGCAATCGGGACGTAAATGTCCTAATGTAAACCATAATGTGTTCAAGCTTTTGACTTAAGTCTAAGGATGGAATTGTTGGGTTATCCCACCATGGGGGAGGCAACCAAGACTTGATAATTAGTAAAAAATTTTGGGCACATGTGTACCAATGAGTTTAAGACAAAGAAACCATGATTAGTGATAAAGTAACTGACATAAAGCAAGGTTAAGCTTGTTAAGTGTGTTTTGTGCCCTTAAGCTCATTTAAGGCCATTTAAGTGGCCAAATCACTTATCCCTCTGTCATTTTCATCCTCCCCCAGCCCAAGAACACATCCATACCTCCTCCATAGCCACCACACCTTCAAACTTGCAATTGATTGAAATTGAAGGCAAAAGGAAGCAATTGGAAGCAAACTACAACTATTTCTTGGATACTTTGAGGATCAAGCTTGATTTTCGGCCTACCAACTTTGGTAAGGGTTCTCTTGCTCTCATGGGTTGTTTTCTATATTTTCAAGAAACCATGGAGCTAGGGCTAAGCTTGGAAGAGATCCATGAGCTTGATGAACCAAGCTTAGTGAGGGGAGTGCACTTATTGAAGGTTTTGTGACCTAGTGTGAAATGCACAAAGATGGCAGTAAGCTGAGGGTTTCAAGAGCCCAAATTTAGTACTAAATAATGTTAAAATCCTCCTAAGACCAAGAATTAGCTTGAGGACGGCTGCCATAGTAATTTATATAAGTTTATTGCATGTTTTATGGCCTAACCTATGGTATATGTTGCTGCCACATTTCATGTGTTTGTTCCTTGTGTTTGGATGCTGCATTTGGTTGCTATATCTTGTATATATGCATTGTGGTTTTTGTGTTTTAGTGTCTTTGGATTTAGGTTTTAATGATGGTTACATTGCCTATTGAATCCAAGTGCTACCCTTACAAAGTTTCTCAATGAAACATACTCCCCTCAATTCTGTCATTTCGGGTCCAGCTGAATGATCACCTCCGAAATAACCCTTTTGGTTTGAGTTTTAATCTGAAATTTCAGGTACATTAACTTCTGTATGTCTAGTTACGATCTGGAAATTTTGGTGATTTTAGGAGCACATTTGGTATTTTTAATGGTGGTACTTATTATGTTGTGCAGCAGCTGCCCAGCATCCTGTTTTTGGAGTTCATTGTGTCTCAAGACCTCCTGTAACCTAGGGTGCGTATTTAGATGAGTTAAGACCATATTGTAGTGCATGTATGCATGTACATGTAGTGTATTTAAAATGAGACAAGTATGTGAACATTTGAGTAATGTTTTGGCTATGTAAGTGATGTGATGCAAAGCTGCCTAAGTGTGAATGATGGGCTGCTTACTTGTAAATTCTGTTTTGGCCACATAAAGTTGTTAAAAGGAAGGGAATGTAATTCCTATGTGTAATGGACATATATGGGATAGCCATGGAGGGCTTTCCCCTTGTGAATGAAGTGTTTGCATGGTTTGGAAAAATTGTATGGGCAAAATGGTCCAAAAGTTGCCAGAATTTCGACTCTGGACCTAAAGTTTAATATCTCCCTGTGTAGAATGAATCTTAGTATGAAATTTGACCACACCTAGAGGACATCTAGAGGGTTAATTGGGCTTTGGAATTTCTGGATTTAGAGCCCTGTAGCCAAAGATATGACTTTGCAAAGTTGGCTAAGTTACTGTTCATTTGCTCATAATTTTGTAACCAACTTAAAAAATCCATAACTTGGTCCATAGGTGGGGTATTGATGTAAATAAAAATTTATTGGTTTGCTCTAAGTCTCTACTTGATAATGGAGCAAATAAAAAATGGGACTATGAGGCTGGAATGATATTGTTTTTTAGTGGAAGTTACAGGTGCAGTAGCTGGTCACTAGAACTTAACAAGATTGCCTAATGTGTGGAAGCCAAAACTATGACTTGTGCTAGTGTTTTCATTCTTAGCTGCCACAGTGTGCATAAATGTAAATATGTGTGTTATGGTTAGACCAATATGCATGTATTTACATAGTGCTCAAGAGGGTCACTTGAGTATGTACACTAGGGGTGTTGTTCTGATGACCTACAGGACACGCCAAACCTAGAAGTTTAAATGCATAGTTTTGGCACCATAACTGGACTTCCCCGAAGTAGGTAACAGGTAGGTTCTTGCTATTCAAATTTCCAAGCACACTACTCAGGAAATCCTTCATCTTCAAGTTCAAAGGTCTTTAAGTTGTTGTAACTCATGTCAAGCCTTCCTCTCACAGTTGCTAGCGTACGGTGGTTACGTTAAGGCATGGGTGTCAAAGCATTCCTCCACCCAAAGTCAGTTGGAGGAAAACTTGGCTAATTCAAAGGAGATGTTTGCGAGCTCATGCCTTAAGTATGGTGAGCTCAATAAGATCACCAAGGAGGACCTCACCAAGCTTCACCAGGAGGTGCTCGAGAGCTAAAGGGGGCTCCTCGAGAAATGTTCTTTGAAAATTTCTAACCTTGGGGTGAAGCTAGTGGAGTAGAGTTCAGTGGGTGAGACTCTTTGGATGGAGTAGGAAGACACCGTTGCTAACTTGACCAAGGCATTGGAAATCAATGCTAAACTTATTTCTGAGGTCGATCAGCTGAAGAAGTGGAAGAAGAAGAAGAAGAAGGTGGAGAAGGAGTTGGAGGCCCTGAAGAAAGAGATGGGCGTTTTGAAGACTAAAAAGGCCAAGGTAGATGAGGCAACAAAATCTTCGTTCCAAGGCAGTGTCTGCTTTGCTCGGCATCAAATTCTCTCACACTTTCCTGACTTTGACATTTGCTTTCTCCGAGCTCTGGACATGCCCAAAGGATCTTCTTCACCATGGTCAAAGATAGAGTTCCTTAACTTCCCAGAACTACCTCTAATGGATGAAGGTGATGATGGTGAGGAGGGCGATGCTAAAGACGATGACTCCAAGGACCCACAAACATATAGGACAATCTATAGGGTTGCCCTCCACATTTTTTTTGGTATTTCTTTCCCTATACTTGGCTTCTATAAATGGAATGTCTTTATTCTTTGTACTTCAGCTAGCATCATTTGCTCTCCAAGATTTTTCATCCTTTCAGAGAAATGACTTAACTACTTTTGACTTATTCACCTTTTTCGGCTAGTTTACCAACATTGGCAAGGCTTAGCAAGTTCAGTTGTGTATTACCCTTGTCTGAAATACTATTAAGGATTTGAAACCTCAACCTTTTCTAAAGGTAATATTCTATCACTTCTGGAGTCCTGATTTTTTCTCTAAGTGTTTTAGAGTGGAATTTAGGCAATGTTTTCAAGAAACTTGCTATGTTCAAAATACTTGGGTATTTTTGGAAACATCCACGTTCGGTTAATCTCCTTTGGGAGGCCTTCCCATAAGACTCGTAACACTTTAGGCAACTTCAAATATCACAGCAATCAGTTGATCTCTTTGGAAGGCCTTTCCTAATAAGAATACTTTGGAAATTGCTATGGTCAAAGAACTAAGTGTAGAATTTTCTCAAAGAGTCTGAATACCTTGTGTTTTTCAACTCTTCTCCTTCAGTAATTCCAAGTTTATAGACCCTTAGCCGAACTTCATCCAGTACCAAATAAGGTATTTCCCAATTTGCCTGAAGTACACCATGAGATGGTCTTCTGGGTTCCAGTTCGGCCTTTCTTATGACGAGGTCTCCTTTCTTGATCCCTTTAGGTTTGACATTCGAATTCACTAAGATGGGTGTTGTAAGGAACTGTCCTAATAAATACCTAATTAATTTCTTAATTAGGCTAAATTATTCTGTTGCCTAATCCAAACTCTTAATTAGGCCAAAATTGTTCCTCATTTCTAGGATCATTTGCTGAGATTTACTATGTAAATTCTAGCCACTTGCCTACCATATAGTATTTACTTGAGAGTTAGGAAAAAATTTACTTAGTTCTAATAAAACACTTAAGTTTGTTAAACTAAGATGGTGGTTTGGCGAGATTTAAAGAAAACATGAAATAAATATGTGCCGCTATGTAAGAAAAAACATTTTTAATGCTCATGCATGCACAAATAATATATCATGCCAAACCATGGACAAAAACTACACTTATTGCAAGTAAATACTACGGCAACACAATATCTAAGTGTTTTGCCTATCAACCTAAGCAAGTAATATCATGGGTTGATAAGCCTAACCCAAATTAATAATAATACATGCCACAGTTATCCTAAGTCAAAGTCAATACCAGTAGACCTCATAGTAGTTACTACCATCGTGCTACAAAATAGTCATGACCCAAACGGTCGATAGGCACACATTTGCCTGGGAGAGAGAAACCCAAGTGAGGAACGACCAAGGAAGTCATTGCCTTACTACCTTGCTATATAAGGCAAATAAGTTTGGAGTTAGACTCTAACCATAAGTGCATGCAACCAATGAAAAATGAACTTGTAGTGTTTGAAAAATGTACCAATGAGAAACTAACAAACAAGTATCAAATAATCACTACAGATTATTTGTCTCCTGGATGATGCTATCTACACTTTAACAATAAGGGTAAGTATATAAAATACTTAGTAAGGCATTCTAAAACAAACAATACATAACAACATCACACATAACAAACCATATGCACACATTGCCATGCATGCATGAACCTTGGCCATAAACTATAGAGCATGCCATGTGCTCTTATGGCATGGAGTATTATACATAGATCATCATATCATGCCCCTTTTGTAGCGTCCCCTTCCCCAAATGGGGTCTTCCCAGGAAGACTAAGGAACAAAGTTCCATACTAGTTGTAGTTGGCTTGTTAATTACTTGTCCCATTTTAAAACCTTTCATGCATCTAGTTATTAACCTACAATGTACTATGCATGCACTTGCTTTGACCTAAATTTCAATTTAATAAAATGAATAAAAAATATTGCCGTGGCTCTTATAAAACATAAACAAACCACAAGTCAAAGAATAAAACATAAGCGTATTTACTACAAGTAATAACCATGCATGTGCATCATTACATAAGTAAAGACTATGCACATGCCTAAAAGAAACTAAATACTACTTGACCGAGAGACATTGAAGGCTAAACTAGCATACATACGTATACTGAAAGACTACTATTGAGATCCATGGTCCACTATGTCCGTCCTTGTTCCACCAGCCTCTGCAAGGCCGTAAGACAATTATAGTTAGCACAACACATAACCAACAATAAAATAGAATCAATGAATGGTTTACTAGGTGGTTACCTAAAATATAAAAGCTAGCTCGATAACCCTCCAAGGTTGCTGGCTCCTTACAAATTGAATTTGCACAACAACACTGAAGGGAGTGATAATCCAAAGATTCCCAGCAAGGGATTCGGGTACCTACAAACAAACATTAAAAACCTGCAAAAAAAAAACTAGAGAACGCTTGCCATTGGTGGAATTTTCTTATAACAATAGTTATCAAAGTGCCATTGGCATGTCACCTTATGAAGCATTATATGGAAGAAGGTGCATGACACCCCACTGTTGGGTGGAAGCCACAGATAAGCTAAAGTTAGGTCTTGAAATCATTGAGGAAACTACTGCCAAGATCAATAAGATTCAAGAAAGATTAAAGGCAGCCAATGAAAGAACCATAGCCTATGTAATCAAAGAATGAGAAACTTGGAGTTTGAGGTTGGTGACAATGTTTGGTTGAATGTTGCACCAACCAAATGCACTGTCAGATTTGGTAGAAGAACCAAATTAGCTCTGCGATATATAGGTCCTTATGAGATCTTGGACAAAGTTGGCAAGGTAGCATACAGGTTAGCTCTTCCACCAAGTATGTAAAGTGTTCATAATGTTTTTCACATCAGTATGCTTAAGAAGTGTCTGTTGGACACAAAGCATGCTATTGTAGTTGAAGACATACAGTTGGAACCTAACTTGACATATGAAGAGAAACCTATAGCTATCTTTGTTACCACCTCACAAAATGGGAGAATTACAAGTGTGTCGTAATGGCTAAAAACTATTATATTGTGTAATTCTCACCATAGTGATTGAAGTGTGGGGGTAAAAGGCATGATCAACACCTCCTTAAAAGTGTTTCAAGTTGGTAACTTGGTCCCCAAGGAAAAGCCTTAAGGATTGCTTGTTTGTCAAGCAATGTATGGACTTTTTTGTAAGGTTTTGGAAATTCGGGTACTCAATTGCAAAACTCTCAAGAAAGAGACTTGGAGAGTTATGGGAAGGATATAAATGGTATGAAAGTGTTATTGGAGAACCAAATTGCTCATGGAAGACAAGTTTGGACAAAGGAAATACTAAAGGCAATGGGGACCTAAATGTCCTAGTGTAAACCTTAAGGTGTTCAAGCTTTTGACTTAAGTCTAAGGGTGGAATTGTGGGGTTATCCCACTATCAGGAGGCAGTCAAGACTTGATAATTAGTCAAAAATGTTGGGCACATGTGTACCAATGAGTTTAAGACAAAGAGACCATAATTAGTGAAAAGGAAAATGACATAAAGCAAGGTTAAGCTTGTTAAGTGTGTTTTGGAGCCCTTATGCTCATTTAAGGCCATTTAAGTGGCCAAATCACTTATCCCTCTCTCATTTTCGTCCTCCTCCTACTCAAGAACACAGCCACACTTCCTCCATAGCCACCATACTTCCAAGATTGAAATTGAAGGCAAAAGAAAGCAAGAAAGGGCAATTGGAAGCTATGTGGTGCTAAGACTTGAGTGCACCTAGGATCAAGCTCCAATTTCAGCATACCCATAAAGGTAAGGGTTCTCTTGCTCTCATGGGTTGTTTTCTGCAATTTTCAAATATCCATGGAGCTAGGGCTAAGCTTGGAAGAGAGCCATGTGCTTGATGAACCAAGCTTAGTGAGGGGAGTGCACTTATTGAAGGTTTTGTGACCTAGTGTGAAGTGCACAGTGATGGCAGAGAATTTCTGGGTTTCTAGAGCCCAAAATTTAGTACTAACTACTGTTAAAATCCTCCTAACATGAAGCATTAGCTTGAGGAGGGCTGCCATAGTGATTTGGTTATGTTTATTATGTGGTTTATAGACTAACCTATTGTATATGTTGCTGCCACATTTCATGTGTTTGTTGTTTGTGTTTGGATGCTGTAGGTTTTATTGATGGTTACATTGCCTATTGAATCCAAGTGGTACCCTTACTAAGTTTCTCAATGAAACTTACTCCCCTCAATTCTGTCATTTCAGGTCCAGCTGAAAGATCACCTTCAAAATAACCTTTGTGGTTGGAGTTTTGATCTGAAATTTCAGGTACAAGAACTTTATTATGCCTAGTTATGATCTGGAAATTTTGGTGATTTTAGGAGCACATTTGGTATTTTTAATGGTGGTACTTACTGTGTTGTGCAGCAGCTGTCCAGCATCCTATTTTTGGAGTCCATTGTGTCTCAGGACCTCCTGTAACCTAGGGTGCGTATTTAGCTGAGTTAAGACTATATTGTGGTGCATGTATGCATGTACATGTAGTGTATGTAAAATGAGACAAGTTTGAGAACATTTGAGTAATGTTTTGGCTATGTAAGTGATGTGGTGCAAAGCTGCCTAAGTGTGAATGATGGGCTGCTTACTTGTAAATTCTGTTTTGACCACATAAAGTTGTTAAAATAAAGGGAATGTAATTCCTATGTTTATTGGACATGTATGGGATAGCCTTGGAGGGCTTTCCCCTTCTGAATGAAGTGTTTGCATGGTTTGGAAAATTTGTATGGGCAAAATAGTCCAAAAGTTGCCAGAATTTTGACTCTGGACCTAAAGTTTAATATCTCCCTGTTTAGAATGATTGTTGGTATGAAATTTTGACCACACCTACAGGACAGATAGAGCGTTAACAGGGCTTTGGAATTTCTGGATTTGGATCCTTGTAGCCAAAGATGTAATGTTGCAAAATTGGCTGCGTTACTGTTCATTTGGTCAGAATTTTGTAACCAACTTAAAAAATCCATAACTTGGTCCATAGGTGGGCTATTGATGTAAAACAAAATTCCTTGGTTTGCTCTAAGTCTCTACTTGTTAATGGAGAAAACAAAACATTTTTTTAGTTGAGGTTACAGGTGCAGTAGGTGGCCACTAGAACTTAACAAGATTGCCTAATGTGTGGAAGCCAAAACTAAGACTTGTGCTAGTGTTTTCCTTCTCTGCTGCCATGGTGTGCATGAAATGTGAATATGTGTGTGATGGTTGGACCAATATGCATGTATTTACACAGTGCCCAAGAGGGCCACTTGGGTATGCACACTAAGGGTAGTGTTCTGATGGCCTACAGAACATTACCAATCCTGGGAGTCTAAATGCACAGTTTTGGCACCATAACTGGACTACCCCGGAGTGGGTAACAGAAGTTGGTATCAAAGCATGGTTTATACATGTACATAGCTATAGTTGCATTGCATGCATCTACATATATGAACTCAGTTTGGTCAGCTGCTAGTGTCAAGTACCATTGAAATACCTATGATCTTTATATGTGCTCTATGATGAATCATCAATGCAAGAAGTAAACATGGTTGCCACAAGGAGAGGGGAACCACCCCGAAGGCCTCCTACTGACTTTGGGCAACAAAGAAATGAACAGAATAGAGGGAATCAGGGCTAACAGGGTGCACTAAACCCTAAAATTCCTCAGGTTTGGTTAGAGCTTCAGAGGAACTTAGCTCTAATCAATGAAAACATAGTAAGGCTTATTCAAGCACAACAGCAAGGAGTCCAAGTAGCTCGAGTAGAACCAGTTCAAGATGCGCAACAGCAACCAGAAGAGGATACCAGGAACACATTTGAATATGTTTCTTTTGGAAGCTTGAAAGACACAAATGATGAAATTGTTGAGGAGGAAGATGAGGATAGGAGAAATCCAAGAGAAAGAAGACTAAGGTCTCAAATTGGTCAGGTGTTCAGGACCAATCCCTCAGTCTATGACCATTCCTCTACTAGGAATGAGATTAAGGATGCCCATGAGAGAATATTTAGGAGAAGGCAGAGAGATCATGGAGATCATAGAGAACATCACCATACAGAGGACTCTCACAAATCCAGGAGACATAGATCAGAGGATCTAGAAGGCGTAGATGAGATCAGACTATTGGAGAGGTTCCAAGGCCTAAGACCTCCACAGTTTGATGGAAGAGTTGAGCCAGTGAGAGCTAAGGAGTGGTTAATCTTCATTGAAAAAATGTTTGAGAGGATGCCACTTAGCTCCACCAAGAGAGTGTCACTAGCTACCTACAATCTAGTAGGCAGTGCAGAGATATGGTGGAGGAGCACCAGAGATAGGTATGCTTTCCAGAATGGGAGAAGGCCAGGAAGAGATATTGAGATGAGCTGGCTAGAGTTCACACAGCTATTCCCAGAGCACTACATCAGTGATGCCATCAAGGATATGAAGCAACCTCAGTGTCCTAGAGTATGAGCACAAATTCAATCAGTTGGTGAGGTATGCTCCTCAGTATCATGGACTGGAGGAATTGAAGGCCAAAAGATTTGTCAAAGGCCTAAAGTCAGACATTAGAAAGGCTGTTAGACCTTTCAGAGCAGTTACATACTATGAAGCAGTGCATAAAGCTCTATTAGTAGAGCAAGAGGAGTATGAGACTAAGTACTTTCCCAGTGGACCAGGGGAAAGTAGTCAGCCAGGAGGCAAGCAGAAGAAGCCACCACATGGCAAGGGAATTGCCAAGAGTTCCCATTTTGGTGGTGAGGGCAAGGTTAAGGGGAAGTTCCCTGGCCTAAGGTGCCCTAAGTGTAGGATGTTTCATGGAAAGAAACATTGCTACTTTGATACCCAAGCGTGTCTAAGATGTGGATCCATGGATCATTGGATCAAAGACTGCCCACAGGCTCAAAGGAGGCCAGAAGAACAAGGTCCAGCAAGGCCTATTGGGGCAGGACCTAGAGGGGGAGTACCTAGGGAGGGACAGCAGAGGCCAGTTCCTCCAGTGTAGAGAGCTTGCAGAGTCTTCCAAGTGGAGAGGCCAGAGACATCAGAGCAGGGAGGAGCACTAAGAGGTAACATTTACCTTAATGGTATGCCTGTTAGTGTTCTGTTTGATACTGGTGCATCTGTATCTATAATGTCTAGGAAATTTGTTAATGCCATGAAATTGCCTACTGAAATCATGCCTAGGATATCCTTAGTGAAAACAGTAGGTAGTCAATGTCTTTTCACTAATGACCTAGCTAAGGATTGTGAGCTAGTAGTAGCAAAGACTAAGGCTATGACTAATCTGCTAGTGTTGGATATTCCTAAGTATGATTTAGTGCTAGGTATGAATTGGCTTTCTATGCATAACATAAGAATTGATTGTGTTAAGATGGAAATCACATTGCCTGATGGTGAAGTGCATGATGGAAATCACATTGCCTGATGGTGAAGTGCATGCATTAGTGAATTCAAAGGAATTAGTGTATGAAATGCATGGCATGGAGCTAGAGATACTAGATGAGATACCTATGATTTCTGAGCATGATTACTATTATGCATTGAATGAATTGCACTGTGATAAGGAAGTGGATAGAATACCTATAGTGAGAGACTCTCCAGAAGTCTTTCCTAAAGACCTGCCAGGTATTCCTCCACAAAGGGAGATTGAATTTGAAATCAAGCTGCAACCAGAAGCTAGTCCAATATCCATACCACCTTATAGAACGCCAATCACAGAGATGAATGAGCTCAAGAAACAACTTGATGAACTTCTTGAAAAAGGGTTCATAAGGCTAAGTGTTTCACCATGGGGAGCTTCTGTTCTCTTTGTGAAGAAGAAGGATGGATCGTTGAGACAATGCATTGGCTACAGAAACCTTAATGCAGTGACTATCAAGAATAAGTGTCCACTCCCCAGGATTGAGGATCTGTTTCATCAACTCAAGGGAGCTAAGATCTTCTCTAAGATAGATTTGAGATCTAGATACTTCCAATTGAGAGTAAAGGAAGAAGATATTCCTAAGATTGCATTCAGGACCACATATGGGCGTTATGAGTACACAGTCATGCCATTTGGTTTAACTAATGCCCCAGTTGCTTTTACGGACCTAATGAACAAACTGTTCAGACCACATCTGGACAACTTTGTGGTTGTGTTCATTGATGAAATCCTAGTTTATTCCAAGGATGAAAATGAACATGAACATCATCTGAAGATTGTCTTAAAGACTCTATTGGAACATCAGCTTTATGCCAAGTTATCCAAGTGTGAAATTTGGATAAAGGAGGTGTCTTTCCTAGGACACATCATAGATGCACAAGGCCTTAAGGCAGACCCTGAAAAGGTGAAGGCAGTGCAAGAGTGGGAAAGACCAAAGACTATAAAGTATATCAGGAGAGGAAAAAGGTTCCTTGTATGAATCCTTTGCCTACAAGTAAGGATTACTGTACTTCAAGGACCGAATCTATGTGCCTAAAAAACCACAGCCTATGTGAACAAAAGAAGGAGAGATTTGGAATTTAAGGTTGGTGACAATGTTTGGCTGAAAGTTACACCAACCAAAGGCACTCTTAGATTTGGAAAAAGAACTAAGTTAGCTCGAAGATCATCGTTCCTTATGAGATCTTGGACAGAGTTGGCAAGGTAGCATATAGGTTAGCTCTACCACCAAGCATGTCAAGTGTTCATAATGTTTTTCACATCAGTATGCTTAAGAAGTGTCTATTGGACACAAAGCATGCTATTGTAGTGGAATACATATAGTTGGAACCTAACTTGACATATGAAGAGAAACCTATAGCTATCTTAGCGAAGGATACTAGAAGGTTAAGAAACAAACATATTCCCATGGTTAAAGTTCAGTTGTCACACCACTCTGGAAGAGAAGCAACCTGGGAAACTGAAAAAGATCTTATGGAAAGGTATCCTAAAGAATACCCGAAGCTAAAGGCTATTTTGGAGGACCAAAATTTTTAAGGGGGGGAGGATTGTTACCACCTCAGAAAAGACTCTGGAGTAAAGGAAATCATATACTTGAGGCACAGGGCCTCGGTAGCTCACCAATTCCAACTTCGGGAGCCAGTGCAGCGCCTCCTTCGGGAAGGCTACCGAACCAGCTTTGGGGGAGAAGGACCAATCACCCTCCGAAGGAGAAAGGCCCCGGAAGACAGAGACGCCGAAGTACCAGCCTAACTCCGGAAAAAGGCTCCTCACCCCAAAGTGAGACATCAGCCAAAGGAACCTCGGTTGTATGGCAAGAGCTATCAAGGAGTCTCTGACACTCCGATCATATACGTCTCTAACATGCCACCTTTAGACATGCTCTGACACGCCGACGTAGTCTAATGTCCTGTCACAAAGGGCTATAACTCGTGGCCCAAGAAGCCTGCAGGTGGCTAGGGGCCCCCGTACCCAAAAATATGAACACCATCTGACCATACACGTGTTGGGTTTCGGGAGCCAAACAGCGCAGCGGAATTTAACCGAAACCCTCCAGGATCCAAGTGAAATGGGGTAAACCGGGTGTTCGAAAATTTTCATACCTAATTTTCGATTGAGATCTCTCACTCAACTGTAGAGTCGAATCACAAAACCTGAACAGTTGACGTGTTCAGGCTCTCTATGGTATCCACACGAGCCTCTTGGGATCACCACGCTTCCACCACGTCCCGGTAGATGCGTTTCTCTTGCGCTCACAGTGCTAGCTTGTGTCCTCCAAGGAATTGCAAGAGAAGAGTGCGGCTGTCCTTTTTGGAGGCTAGGGCAAGGAGACCTGCGAATTTCTCACTTAAAAGTTGTATTTATAGTGAGACTCAACTTCCAGGCCTAATGGGTTTCAAAGCCCTAATCCAATTAGGATTTAATTTCGGGCTTAATAATGGCTCAACTCTTGGGCCCATTATTAATACGAAATTAAAGTGAAACCATAACCCAAATAATTAGCCCATGCACTCTAATGATCCAAATTGCTCTATGTGTGCGACCCAATAGGCTCTTATCACGTTGGCAATGATCATAAATCACATTTATGATCATAAGCAATGAGTAGTGTCTAGCAACACATCATTGCTACCCAAGTGACAAGATTGTCGATGATTCGACTAAACCTTTATGATCATCACCGATATATGCCATTCTTCCTCTGTCCAAGATATCAAGACTAAGCACGAGACATGGAATGTGTCACTCTCGTATAGCCCAATCTTTGGTTTCTTGATTACCGAGTAGACTAACTTAAACTGATGACATTGATATCGCATATCAACTCATCCGAGCATGGCCATGCATTTTCTAAGTCTCACTCTATCAAGGGGCCCGAAGATATCACTCCCGTTACATA
This sequence comes from Aquilaria sinensis, assembly GCA_005392925.1. NCBI lineage: Eukaryota > Viridiplantae > Streptophyta > Magnoliopsida > Malvales > Thymelaeaceae > Aquilaria > Aquilaria sinensis. The sequence continues at coordinate 47,500 of SMDT01000984.1, forward strand.
GGAGGGACAAATCCCATCTTGATCATACAAATCCTTTCGCATGATATGTGACATACCCAATGACCTCCTTCAAGTTCACTCAGTTACGAGCAACAAAGGAAAGTATCAAAGTATGTGACTCACATGTAGGGAACCTTGATGATCTTAGGTCAAAGGACTACATATACCCTGATCACTATGGGAATCACTTATGACAGTCATATAACGATCCATGTAGTGTTCTCATGGTGGGTCGGTCCAGTACACAAGTTCTCCAACTTGTACCCATATGTAGACTACATATCTCATATTAGTCTCCACATATGCTAGTCGTTATGTATTATTGCAACCCGCTCCACAATAATACTAGACCAGAGACTTTTAAGAATATCATTATTCTAGGGTTACAATTATGTTTGTTAAGTTACGCAGGAACAAAACAACAAACATAATTGCTGGATTAATGCCTTAATAAATATCATGACTCAATGTGCAAAAATACAATCATCTCATGATTGGCTTTTGGGCACAACACTAACAACACGTGCCGAACACGTGTCACGATCTGAAGGGGTCACCCCTTTTCTTTTATACAAGCGAAATGATCACAGGAAAGGGACTCACGGGAGGAGAGACTCTCCCCTGGGAAAAAGGGACTCTCCGGAGGAGGGACTCTCCGGAAAATAGAGGACACTCTCCTCTGTTCGCTTGAAAACTCTCCCTTCAACCCTCAGAGAGACACGCCAAGCAAGCATCTCTTGTGCTTATTACTACGTCTCTTTTTCTCTCTCTCTCTCTAAGCACTGACTTTGGCGTCGGAGGTTCACCCCCGGAAAACTACCCCGGGGCCTCCTAACCCCTATTTTCTGAGTGTTTTAGCCAGGTCTCCCTGAGGAACCACTATTCCAGACTCTCCCCCACACCGGAGGTACCTCCTGTCACCACCCTGCCACGGGGCCAGGAAGCTGCCGGCCATCACTTAAGGTGATCCACCTTAGACGCCTTCCTTTTGGGCTAACCCGCACTTCTAGGACCCCCTGCTACCCTCACCACTGCACACAGTGCAGATGTTGGTCCGCACGACCTGGCGGCATCAATATGCATGTATTTACATTGTGCCGAAGAGGGCTACTTGGGTATGCACACTAAGGGTAGTGTTCTAATGGCCTACAGAACATTACCAATCCTGGGAGTCTAAATGCACAGTTTTGGCACCATAAATGGACTACCCCGGAGTGGGTAACAATCTTAGCCAAGGATACTAGTAGGTGAAGAAACAAGCTCATTACCATGGTTAAAGTTCAGTGGTCACACCACTCTAAAGGGAAGCAACCTGGGAAACTGAGAAACACCTTATGGAAAGGTATCCTATAGAATACTTGAAGTTAAAGGGAATTTTGGAGTACCAAAAATTTGAAGGGGGGAAGGATTGTTAACACCTCACAAAAATGGGAGAATTACAAAGTGTGGCATAATGGTGAAAAAAACCCTTATATTGTGTAATTCTCATCATAGTGATTGAAGTGTGGGGGGGGGGGGTAAAAGGCATGATCAACACCTCCTTAAAAGTGTTGCAAGTTGGTAACTTGGCACCTAAAGAAAAGCCTTAAGGACTGCTTGTTTCTTAAGCATCCTATGGACTTTTTGGTAAGGTTTTGGAAATTCAGGTACTCAATTGCAAAACTCTCAAGAAATAGCTTTGGAGAGTTATGGGAAGGACATGGATGGTATGAAAGTGCTATTGGAGGATCAAATTGCTTATGCAAGACAATTGTGGACAGAGAAAACCATAAAGGGCTTTAAGGACTAAAGTGTCCTAGTGTAAGCCTTTTGGTTGTTTATGCTTATGACTTAAGTCAAATTGAAGCATTTTGGAGCTATCCCATTCAAGAAAAGGTAGCCAAAGCAAGATAAGGATGGTCTAATGTGTTCCAAGAGATTAAGACTAATAAACCATAGTCTTGTAGCAAGAAAAATGACATAAAGCATGGTTAAGGCTAGTTAAGTGTGTTTTGTTCACTAATGTCTTTATAAGCGGTTATATTTATGTTTATCTCCAACATTTGGTCTTTTCCAACAGCAAAAACATAGCCTCTCCACCTTTACAATTGCTCCATAGCCAGAATACCTCCAAGCTTGCAATTAGTTGAAATTGAAAGCAAGAAAGGGCAATTGGAAGTTATTTGGTTCTAAGGATTGTGTACACCTTGGATCAAGCTCCAATTTCGGCATACGCTTAAGGTAAGGAGTTCTCTTGCTCTCATGGAATGTTTACTAGACTTTCAAGTATCCATGGAGCTAGGGCTAAGCTTAGAAGAAGCCATGAGCTTGATGAACCAAGCTTAGTGAAGGGAGTGCACTTAGTGAAGGTTTTGTGAGCTAGTGTGAAGTGCATAGTGATGGCAGTGAATTGAAGGGTTTTTAGAGTCCAAAGTTTGTACTAACTGGTGTTAAAACTCTCATAAGACCAAGCTTTAGCTTGAGGAGGGCTGCCATATTGATTTACTTAAGTTTATTGCATCTTTTGTGGACTAACCGATGGTTTATGTTGCTGCCGCATACATGTGTTTGTTGTTTGTGTTTTCCTGCTGCATTTGGATGCTCTATATTGGATATTTGCATTGTGTTTTCTTGTGTTTTAGTGTCTTTGGATGGAAGTTATATCAAGGGTTACATTACCTTAAGAGTATAAGCATTCTCCTTACTAAGTTTTACAATGAAACTTACTCGCCTCAAATCTGTGCATTTGAAGTTCAACAAAAAGATCACATTCAAACTAACCATTGTGGTTCAAGTTTTGATTTGAAATTTTTGGTATTTGAACTTCTATGAATCTAGTTGTGATCTAGAAATTTTGGTGATTTTAGGAGCACATTTGGTATTTTTAGTGATGGTGCTTACTATACTATGCAGCAGCTGTCTAGCAATCTGCTTCTCGAGAGCATTTTGTCTAAAGCTCTCCTGTTGATAGTTGAAGAGCTATTTCTCACATGACCTTCTTATTGGCAGACCAAACACCACCTTGGGAACTTATACAACCAACCTTTGGAGAACTATCTACACCACACTCGGAAATATCTACGACTAACTATGGGAAAAGGCTCATTGTCATCCTCGAGAGTGTATGTCACCAACCTTGGGAACGTAGGTTTATCATCCTCGATAGAACAAATGCCTCCCAAAAATGTTCCATGCAACTGAAGGATTTTCTCTAGTCATCATCAGGGGAAATTGTCAAGACACTATGTTAGTGCTTGGGCTTTTCCAACATGTAATGGAATGCATTAAAACAATAAGCACTCAAATAAAAATGTGAAGAGTGATGTATGTGTGCAACCAAGAACTATCGAGTTTAAAATCCACATGAGAAATGGTCTAAGTACTAACGGTGGAAAACAAAGTTTAAGGGCCAATTTGAATGTTCTTTCGGGTACTATTACTAATGCTAATACTTGTTGGGGGAATCCTTAACCCTTGCAAATTTGTTTAAGCCGAGAAGCGCAATAAGCCTATTTTTGTGCACAAGTGGCACTTCGCCAGTCGATGCATACTTCCACTTAACTGAAAATCATTAGTTTCGGTCAAAACTTTGATGCCCGGTGGCATCCTCATTGTATGACATGCTAGCCTGAAGGAGAGACTTCCGGTGTGAAGAGTCTGAAACACTTAGAAGAACAAGGGTTAGGAGTTCCCTGGAGTTTGTTTTCAGGGGAGGAGCCTCCAACGCCCAAGTTAGTACTTGTGTGAGTAGTAGCAAAGAGCAGAGAGCAGAGAATAAATAAAAGTCGCCTGTTCTTACCAAGGTCCCTCCTAGGTATTTATAGGAGGGTGGAGGGAGGAGGCCGTTTGACACAGGTCGATCAGATCATGACACGTCTTTGATTAAATCTGATCCGTACCTTCGGAGATAGGCACCTCCAGCTGGCCATAGGCCATTTTGGCTAGAGGGCAGGGGCATGTGCGAGGTCTCTTTGTCAGAGGCTCCTTAACTGTTTTTGTCGTATCTCCGTAAGACCCCTTCGGGCGGAGATTTTCCCTGAGGGCTATTGGGGAACGCCCGTCGGCAGAGTGGGTCACCTTCGAGAGATGTTTTCCTCTATCAAGGATGGTGGATCCTCTTTCTAAGGTTGGTAGGTTTATAAATCTGAGTGTGGTGAAAGACACCTTTTCCCGAAGTAAGTCATGTTCCCTTTTTTAGGGTGGTGTGTGAGTGTGCCCCGAGGTCGGGGCTAAGTCCTTACCAAGGGTGGTTTCAGGATAGCTGATCAGGAGATTGTAGTGGCCATAGCCCTTCGGCCATCAAACTTCATCTTTGCAAATCAAACCGTGTTCTTCGTGTTCTTGGGTTGAAGGTTTCAGGTTCATGCCAAATTGCTGGTGATTGAAGCTTGAGTTGAAGAATCAAGCTTGGAAGTGGTGTTTTTGGACTTAGGTGACCATGCACTTGAGTTGCCATGCTCAGTCTTGAAGGTTCCATTTGAAACCGAGAGCTCAAAGCTAGAGATTTGTAAGGTTTCATGAAATCTACTTGATTTTGGTAATGATTCCATGTTCAAGTAGAGTAATGGCTTCTAATTTTCGTAATTTTGAGCTATATGATTTTAGATTGCTAGATGGGGCATATATGAAACCTTCGAGTTTATCTGTTTTCTTGGCTAGTTAATCATTAATGGCAAGTACTAAGGTTCAGGGTAACTAGGCCAACTTATCTTTGAACTTTGAGCTCTAGTTGTATGGAGTTGGATTGGCAAAGCTTGGAGTGCAAATTATGTATGTGTACTTGCTAGTGGTTTCGGCCAAGAAGGGCATTGTGTTGTGGTGTGTGTGTTGTGTGCTTCTTTGCTTGGATGTGCTTGCTAACCCCTTATAGTTGTTGTTATCATGTATATATGTTACTGATATCATGTGTACATGTTATCATGCTTGTATTTTTGGAGTTTTCTTGTCTTCCTTGCACGTTAAGTAAAGCTATATGGAGGTGAAGCTTTCGCGCTTAACAAACTTAGCTCCTTGGAGCTTTAGAGAACCTTACTAAGTTTATAAACTCATGCCCCTTATTGTATATGTTTCAAGAAAAGGCTTAGAGCTTAAGTGATTGCGTGTGTTGCTTGTGTGCTAAGTAGTGCACATTTTGTCAAGGTATGTACCAAAACTGAAAGCTTGGCTTATGAATACATTGTGCAAGTCTTATGGTTATTGCTCAAACTTATGTGTTTGAGTTCTATAGGCCTTTGTGTAGAGTTGTGGGACAAGTCTAGGAGCTATGGATGTGTGTTCATGGGCGTTAGTGTTCTGGTTTGCATTTATGACCATGAACTTAGTGATAGGACTTTTCCTACAATCCTTGATCTTGTATTGTACCTTTAAGGTAGCACTTTGGTACTACCGTTAGTGTGGGCATGTAAAGCATAACTTGTGGCCATTTTGGATAATGAGTACTTTTGGTATGTTTCCAAGTTATTAGTACTAGTATGGAGGCCCTTTTGTGTATGTATAGCCTCGGTTAAATTATGGACTTGTGTATATATGTTGAATGGATGAATCCAAGTTATGCTTTTATTATGTGTTCTTAGAATTGCCTTTATTGAGCTAAACCTCTTATGATGCTTGTTGGGCTGAATGTACATTGACATGAAAAATATGTTTTAAACATTTACAGATGTGGGATTCTCTGTTGACATGCATTAGAATGCCACACTTCATAAGCACACACTTTAGACATTTAATGGTAAAAAGTGTACATGCTTTGCCTTGTGTTGCAAGCAAATCGTGGGCCTTGCCTTGAAATGCGAGTAAGCACTTGGAACTACCTAGTAAGCCTCCTAGGGCACCTCCTAGGCCTTAACCTTAAGAAAATATGACTTAAACTACAAAAGTGAAAGTTGGCCGAACCTAAGCCTAACCATAACACATACAAGTGCCTATATTACATGACTTTTATGGTAGCTTAGTTGAGTGGCACATTAAGTGCACAGGCTAGGGCCTGTGTGGGGAATGACAGAAATCCTTGTCCAAAAGGGCCTCAGATCCCCGAGGGATCTTAGGGAGAAATGACAGATATAGTTTAGGGATCTCTGATAGAAACTTTGCACATGCCCCTACCCTCTGGGCATAACCACCTAAGGCCAGCTGTAGACACCTCTCCTCGAAAGTACAGACCAAATCCGGCCAAACACGTGTCCTGATCAACTCAGGCTAACCATAACGGCCTCCTCCTCCCAGCCACCTATAAATACTCGAGGGAGGCTCCTAGGTAAAAAACAGGAAGTATCCTTCATTTCTATTCTCAACTCTCAACTTTTAATGACTTTTCCCTTTGCATACTAACTTGGATGTTGGAGATCCCTCCCTCGGAAATACACTTCAAGGGGCTCCTAACCCCTGTTCTTCACGGGCTACAGCTACTAGTCAGGTGAAGGTCTACTAGAGGTTCAACATGTCCTACATTGAAGATGTGCTAGAGCATCATTTGGTGCTGTCTGTGGGAACTTATTCCTAAATCGCGATTATGGAGACATGGCATTGTAAGGATAAGGGCATTCCGAAGCCCTAGTCCGCACCTTAGCTTCCACCGGCAGACGATTAGGCACCCCCGATGCCTTCCTTCCTAGAGGACGAGCATTCTTTGACAGTCACTATGGGCTTCCTGCGTGATTTCCAGCACTCCATAATAGTTGATATGACATAGCAACTCGACCAAAAGTGGTCACGCACACATTCTCATGTTAGGACCCTTTCACTAGAGGTTCACCCAGATAAGGAGCGTCGGTCATCTTGTAAAAGTTCCTTAAACAAGAGCTTCCATGGGGAGTCCTTGATAGAGAACCCTCTATCTCGTAGGCGGTATGTAGTAGGGTCCAGATAAAAAAAGCCAAGGACATCTTATTGTTAGAGCCCTTCTCCGCTGGACAAGTCCCTCTCACCACGGTGACGAAGTTATTCACTGACAAGAAGACATTATTCTCCCTTGCCCATGGTTGCTAAACAACAAGGAGAGGACGGTACTTCCATCCTGATGGAGAGATTTTTGGAAAGGCTGGATAACGTGGAGAAACAGGTCCCCAGAAAACCTGTTTGGTCGAGGTTCTTGGAGACCTTCACCGGAGAGGAGTCCTGTTTTATTAGGGCAATAGTGAAAGCCCATATGCCCAGTGACTTCCGAGTAACACTCTAGGAAATGTATGATGGGTGAAGCGACCCTCATGCCAACTTAACAAAATATAGAATGAGCACGGTATGGCACGAGGCCGATGACACCACCCTCTACAAGTGCTTTGAGGTCACCTTATCCGGGCCATCAACTGTGAGGTACAACTCATTGGTGCTAGGAACCATACTGGGCTTCTAGGAGTTATCTACCACCTTCACCCAACAATTCATTGGGAGAAGGTCGATGGTGGAGATGCCCATCCAAATGTTTGATATAGCCCAATAGAATGGGGAGACCATATTGGACTATGTCGAGAGATTCAACAGAGAAGCACTCGGTCTTCCAGACTTCCGCCCCAAAATCTGAATCCTCGCAATGATCAGAGGGCTAAGGAGGGACTCGCAACTCTTTTATGAGTTCTCAAAAGATCCCCTTGACACCCTCAGTGAGTTCTACCAAAGGGCCGAGCAATATATGACAGCTGAGGAACTAAGAATAGGAGGGCCGAAGTTTCATCATCACCAGTCCAAAGGCAATAGTCACCAACCTCGGTATCAATCCGAGGGAGGAGGCAGACTTTGGGAAACTAGAGGAAGAAAGCCAATGACATTCATCCCCCGCAACACTTCAAGCATGAATATCCTCATGGCATTGGAAAGGAAGGAAACTTCAATTAAACGTCCTAAGGCCATGACCTCGGATAATAGAAAGAACATGAAGAAGTACTGCCAATTTGACCAGGACCACAGGCACGATACTGAGGATTGCTTGCAATTGAGAAAATATATTGACCCTTTAATCAAATAAGGTAAACTTTGGCACTACTTACGAATGTCATTGCTAAGGCCCGGGAAAAATAAAAAGTTGAGAGAAAATGAGAGGATGAGGAGTACGACTCTGATAGGAACAAAACTAATCGAAGACCCAGAATGCACCTCCACCTCTGAAAGGGGTTATCCAAATCATAACCATAGACTACCCTCGGCTAAAAAAAAAAAAGGGAAGGTGAGGGAGATCATAATGACAGAGTTCGACCACCCAATGAACAACCTAACCTGAAATGATGCCGGTAGTGAAGTTCCCACATAATGATGTTCTCCTGATCATGGAAAGGATCGAAAATTAGGATGTGAAGAAAGTGATCATTGATGATGGTTCGAATCCCAACATCCTACTCTCAGATCTATTGCCTAGCTTGGGCATTTTTTAAGGTGACCTTAAACCTGTGACCTCGCCTACCTTCGGTGTTGGTCGCTCGAAGCGGCCAGTGCTCAGATGGATTGCTCTACCATTGATGCTGAAGGGTACCTCAGTCCAGACCAACAAAGAACTCTATGCTTCCACTATAAGAAGATTCACCACCATAGATGTCCCATCTTCATATAATGCCATCCTTGGAAGGCAAATGCAAGGCAACCTTCACACTTGACCAGATTTGAAATACCTGACTGTCACATTTGAAGCAAAGGAGGGTGATGCAGAGATACTCATTGATCAAGACAAAGAAAGCAAAGTGTTCGTTAGAGCAAGATAGAATCCCGTGAAAGTTCACATACAAACATTGGGAGAGAAGAACGTGACTAGCAAAGACGCAATAGAAAGGGAAATAAGTGATCTTGAAAAATAGAAACAGAGGATGTAGAACTTGTCCCTGGCCAAAGTACTCGTGTAAGGAAAAAACTGGCTGAAGTTGACAAGGAAAAAAACTTGTATCCTTTCTTTTAATGAACAAAGATCTATTTGCTTACTCTCTGAAGGATATGCCTAGAATAGACCTGAGTATAATTCAGCACTGCCTTAAACTACGCCTGGAGGTAAAACCTTTTCGGTAGAAAAAGCATAGCCTCTTGGCACATAAGAACAGTTCCATTAAAATCGAAGTCCAACAACTAATGGAAATAGGCATAATAAAGGAGGTCAAGTACCCCGAATGGCTTAGTAATGTTGTTGTTGGCACAAAAGAAGGGAATAGTAAACTCTAAATGTGAAGCGACTTTCAAGATATTAATGACTCCTGTCCAAAGGACTGGTATCCTGTACCATCAATAGACCAATTGGTAGACTCCACTGCCGAATATGGTCTACTTAGCTTCCTTGACACTTTTAGCGAAGACCACCAGATTTGGATGGATCTAAAAAAGGATAAAAAAATGCCTTCATTATCGAAGTTGGGACCTACTATTACGTCAGAATGCCTTTTGGTCATAAAAATGCAGGAGCCACATATCAAAGGCTAATGAATAAGGTGTACAGCTCCCAAATTAGGAGAACTATGGAAGTGTACATCGATGATATGATAGTTAAGAGTAAAATACCTATTAGTCATATCATAGACTTGGTGGAAACATTCCCCGAACTTCCAAAATTTGGAATCCATCTTAACCCCGAAAAGTGTGTGTTTGGGGTCAAAAGTGGCAAATTCTTTAGGTTTATGGTATCTGAAAGAGGTACTAATGCCAATCCAGAAAAGGTTAAGGCTTTGCTAGAATTTGAACTCCCACAACTACTAAGGACGTGTATAGGCTTATAGGGCAAATTTTGGCCCTTAGCAGATTCATCTCCAAATATAGAGACTGATGATGACCATTTGTTAAAGTGCTCACCAAAGCAGCAAAAAATGAAGGCAACGTCGCACCCGAGGAACATTCTTGGAACGAAGATTGCCAAAAGGCTTGGGATGAACTTAGAAGCTACCTAACCCATTTACCGACACTCCGGAAACCATGGGAAGGGGAACTTTTCATCCTCTACCTTACAGTCATTGAGAAAATGGTAAGTTTGATACTGGTGATGGAAAAAGGAAGAAAATAGTGGCCAGTATATTATGTTAGTGAATCCTTGCACGGTGCTGAAGTTAGGTACCCTCTACTGCAAAAAGCCATCTATGGCTTAGTCATGGCAAGTAGGAGGCTCCAGCCCTATTTCCAAGGACATTCTATCATGGTATGGAGTAACCTACCTCTTTAGGATGTCATGAAAAAGGTGAATCATTCTAGCCGACTGTCAAAATGGTGTATCTAGCTCGATGAATACGACATCATATATGAAGCGAGAAAGGCCATAAAAGGTTAGGCTTTAGCAGACTTTATTACTGAGCTGCCTAAAACAAAGGACGCCCTGTCAACCTCAAAAATGAGGAAGCCAAATGGGCTTTGTATGTAGATGGCGCTTTAAGGTCAGAACACCAGGGGGCCAGGATAATACTTCAAGGTCCTGAAGGGATCGAAGTGGGCAAAGCTATTAAGTTCAGATTCCAAGTCACCAACAACGTCGCTGAATATGAAGCCCTCGTGGCTGGATTATGATTGGAAAAAAGAGTTGGTATAAAGAATCTAAAGGCTTATAGTGACTTGCAGTTGGTTGTCTGACAGATGATGGGCGAATACAGTGCCAAAGATCCTAGCCTAAAATACGAGGACCTCATCACAAAATTGATCCAAGAATTTGACAAAGTAAGCATAAAAAAGGTACCTTGGAAAGTGAAGATCAAAGCTGGCACACTGGCAAAGTCAAAACAGTCAACCAAGGTACTTGACCACTTGAGCATAGCCATGATGGCACTCACCACACCAAAAAAGGGGTGGAAATACCCCATAAATGAATACCAAGCCTGTTTGTCCATATGCCAGGATCCAAAGGCAGTGGTAAAGGTGTGTAAATGCTCTAGAAGGTACTTTATGATTAAGGAAGAATTGTACCAACAAGGGTACACAAATCCACTACAAAGGTGTATCAGTGAAGAAGACATTGAGACAGTCCTTGGAGAAGTCCATGAAAGAGCTTGTGAATATCACATCGGGACTGATGCCCTTGCTAGGGTACTACTTCAGCAAGGATATTTCTGGCCTACTTTAAGGAAGGATGCAAGGTAGTTCATCAAAAAATGTAATAAGTGCCAGCGACATGCACCCATCCAAAGAGTACCCTCGGAAGCGATAACTTCAGTTGACTATCCTTGCCCCTTTGCTATTTAAGGCATTGACCTTATTGGTCCCCTCTCGACAGCTCCTGGAAAAGTGAAGTTCTGCGTAGTTGTAGTAGATTATTTCACTAAGTGGATAGAGGCAAAGCCCCTGGCAACAATTTTGGCAAGGACATCTAGAAGTTTGTTTGGAAGAACATCATAGGAAGATTTGGTGTGCCAAGAATGATAGTAGTAGATAATGGTTTTTAATTCATGGATAAAGGATTTCAGGAATTCGTAACCAACCTCGGGGTAAAATTACACTTTGCCCAAGTTGCCCATCCTCTGAACAGTGGACAAGTTGAGGTGTCCAATAGGACAATAAAAGATTGTCTTAAGAAGAGGTTGAAAGAAGTCAAGGGAAAATGGACTGGAGAACTCTCAAGTGTACTATGGAGTAATCGAACAACCCCTAGAAGAGCTACTGGTGAAAAACCTTTTTCACTTGTATTTGACATTGAGGCCATTATCCCTGTCGAAGTCATACAACCATCTACCAGAGTACAGGTGTTTGATGAGGAAGGGAACAACCTTAGTCTAAGAACCAAGTTAGACATGATTCATGAACATAGGGAGATGGCCAAACTCAGAAGAAAAGGTTTTTAGCAAAGGATAGCCATTGCTATGAACTTGCATGTCAGACATAAAGGAATCAAAAAAGAAGCCTAGAATCTGAAAACGGTAGCCATTGCCTTTGTTCTCTAAAAAGCTAAACTGGAATCTCAAAGACCATATCATGGTGTACTTCTGGAAAATTGGGAATGACCTTATTTGGTCCTCGAAGAAGTTTGGCTAGGAGACTATAAACTCAGAAATACTGAAGGAGAAGAGTTTAAAAACACATAGCATTCAGACTCTTTGAAAATATTCTACACTTAGGATTTTCCAAGGAATGAGCCTTATTATGAGAAGCCTCCACAAGGAAATCAACCGAATGTGGTGATCTCCTAAGTTGCCTAATGTGTTAGGAAGGAAGCCTACTGAAGGAGGTTAACCGAATATGGTTGATTCTAAAAGTACTCAAGTGTTCTTGTACATGGCAAGTTTCCTAAAAATAGTGCTTGAATTATATTCTAAAACACTTAGGAAAATATTTACAACACTCTAAAAGAGAAGACTAAGGTTTGGAATTCTTGAAAATATTTTTTCTCAAAGATAGCTCACCACCGAAAGTACTGAGCATTGCTGAACCAAAGATTGTAAGTTAGCCAAAGTTGGTGAATTAACTGAAAAGCCTTACGAGCAAGTAATACTTGCTGAAGATTGTGCTAATCATGGATTTAGGAAAGATTTTTAAAGGAATGATGTTCCATTTAAAAAGACAAAGTACAAAGTACAAATATATGTATATAATAAAAATAGAAAAACAAAGCCCTATGGGTTATTTCACCCATTTCAGGCTCTTCGGCATCAGCATCTTTGACATCGTCCTCCTCATCATCATCTTCAGCTGAAGGAGGATGCTCTAGACGGTTGAGGAACTCCCTCTTTGATCACGAGGAGGATGGTCCTTTGGGGATATTGAGGATCTAATGAAGGAGACATCAAGCTCGAGAAACTGTAAGAGGATCTGATGTTGAGCAAGGTAGAAACCTTCTTAAAAAGAGGACTTCATCGCCTCTTTTGTCCTGGCCTTTTTGGTTTTCAGATATTCCACCTCATTCTTCAATGCTTCCAACTCATTCTCCAGCTTCTTCTTATTTTTCTTCCACTTCTTTAGCTAATCAATCTCGACAAGAAGCTCAGCATTGATTTTCAATGCCTTAGTGAAATCAGCTTTGGTGTCCTCTTTCTCCTTCAGAAAGACCTCCCCCACCGAACTTAATTTCACCACCTTCGCCCTGAGGTCAAATATCTTGGAGGAGAACCCATTGAAGAGCCTTCTCTAGCTCTCCAGCACTTCCTGGCAAAGCTTGGCCAGGTCCTCCTTCGTGTTCTTGTTAAGCTCGCCATATTTCATGCATGAGCTCGCTAACATCTCCTTGGCCTTGCCCAAGTTCTCCTCCAATTGACTTTAAATGGAGGACTGCTTGGAGCCTAGGCTTGAAGGTAGCCCCCAGACACTAAAAGCTACAAGGAGAAGAAACTTGATGTGAGTTACAGCAACTTATAGACCCAAAATTTTTCTAAGTACTTAAGGGCTAAAGATTACCTGAGCAGCGTGCTCAAAGACCTGAGCAACGTGCTTAAAGACCTGAGCAGCAAGGATCTTCTCGTTTGAGCAGTCCTTTGTTAGACTATGAAAAGTGGCATTTGTGATGATGCCCCTTGCCATTTAAGGGACAATCTTCTGGCAGTCCTCCAAAAATAGGTCCATGTCTTTAGTAAAGGTCTAGAAGGGCTCTTTCTACACTTTATATTTAGGGATCTTCGGATCTTGAATGGCTCACTTCTGAGCGTGGTCTATCATCCACTCTATTTGAGCCCGGTCTTCTTCAAAATCATGATGAAGTTCCTTTTTCACATTGTCTCTTAGCTGTTCATCTACAAAATCTAGAATGTTGAAAAAGCCAAAATTCATAGATGAATGACTAAGAGGTAAACCTGGTAGAACTTCGAAATACTCCTCGTCAGAATCACTGACGTCAAGTATCTCAGCAGGGACCTCTTTACCCTTCTTTCTTTGCCTTTCTTTGGCCTCCTCAGCCGAGACCACCCCTAGTGAAGTCCCTAAAGTCTTTACGGTACCATCCGGACTTAGCGGGATGGATAAGATCACCACCTCTTGTGAAGGATCCATGCCTTCGGTGGAATGGTCCAGACCTTTGGTTTGGTCTTCGGGGGGAGGAGGGAGAGAGTCCTCCTTCATTTCCTTAGTCTTTAGTGCCCCCAAAGACTGCTCAACTAGCCCTTGTTTCTTTTTGGGGTCTTTTCTTTTACTCCACTTTTTCGGCTTGGCTAAGGAATAGACTCTTGTAGAAGGCTGCTGATTTGTCGCCCATCTTTGCAAAAAGGGAAATATCAGTGTAAGTAATGAAAAATCCAAAAAGACAAGTTGGAAAGAAGCTTACTCTCTACAAGAGCTAAATAAAAAAGTTCACCATGAAAGAGCATGATCAACCATGACTTCTTCCCATCCACTGCTGGTTCTGGCATGTTCTTGTCAGTAGCATGTTCTAGAATAACCCCAAGCTCCCAAAGTACCTCTTCAGTCATGAAGTTCCATCTAATTGGAAAAGGGTATAGTGGACATGAAGGAGTCTAGTCTAACCAATTAGCTACCACCCGAATACAGCTATTGAACTCCTCAAATTGAGACTCTAATTCGAGGGTAAGCAACTTTGACGGGTCCATCATGTTGATGTCAAGGGTCCTAGAAGCCCACTTCATAGGAATGTCCTTCCATTTCTTGTCCACCTCCATGAAGAAGTGCTTCTTATGCCATCCTCGGCAATTATCCTTACTACCGAAGGTGAAAGTGGATTTCTTACTCCTGGAACCCCGAATGAGCAAAAAGTAAAACCCGCCATTTAGGACGGGATGAACCTTGTAATAGTGCATGAAAAAGATGAAGTGAGGGTCTATCTTGAAGACCCCACACATGTAGAGAAGGGCATTCAAGTAAGAATAGAAGTTCAGAGGTAGCTAGTTAATTGCTATGCCATGAAATTGGCAAAAGGTGCTCACCATCTTCGGCGGTGGATACCAAAGACCTGCCTTCAGCTGTGCTCTGAAGACAGTAACCTCATTATGTCAACGAAAGTAGCTCAAGAAGCCTGGTCATGGCATAAGAAGGAATGAAGAATTTCACTGACCACTTCTTCAGCTTTTCTGAAGTGGCACAGCTTATATGAGAGTTGAGTGGAGCCCAACTCTCGGGAATGGATTGGGCTTCGGCTTGTTAAGAACACATCTTTGGTAAACTAGGACCCTAATCTTGGAATTGCTAATGGAAGAGAAATCAAAGAGAAAAACTAACTGCAAAAGATACCAACCTAGTGAATAAAGAAAAATCACTGCAAATGGTGGCCAGAAATCACTCCACTACTAAGACATTGCCGTAAGAAAAAGGGATAGTTGAGAGAGCAAGAAAGAGCTAAAGGCAAATGAGTAAGGAGACATTGGGGAGAAATGGGTTTATATAGCTGAAGAATGCAGGTAAAACGGTGCCATTATGACCGTTTGCAGGTGAAGAGACATAACCAATGTAATCAACATGAAGGATGGCGAATGACCTGATGACACATGTCACACAGTGCGAGAAAGAAGGGCAAACCTTCTGATCTAGTAAGTCTATGTTGCGTAACATGAGGTGACATGATTGATCGGCCAGAGAATAGAATGATCCATTTGCCGAAGGGCAGAATAAAAACCCTAAGGTTAGGGTTGATCTTTACGTGCAAAAGATGTGATCTCGCCAAAAACAAATTTGGGTTGGAGTAAAAAATAACTCCTTACATGCTGAAGATGTGACCTCACGAAAAATAAGAATTTGCCTTAAAGTAACATCCTCACCAAGGGTTCAAATTTAGGAGCATAGAACACAAACAAAGAGACTAAGAAAATGCCGAGAGTACAACAATGGTAAAATAAAGGATCTCGGACCAAAAAGCTAGTTAGGCCAAAGGGGCAACCTCAGTAGAAAGAAGTTTTTTTGCTAAGGACAACCTTAACTTCCCAAGGGTAGGATTTTTGTAGCATGTTCTTGAATGATTATTACCAAAGACACAACTTCGGTCACCCGGAGGAGGCATGTGATAGCCGAAGGGCTATCGCCCACATGACGTTCTTATTGGCAGATCTGGCATAACCCTCAAGAACTTATATGACAAACCTTGGTAGAACTATCTACACCACCCTAAAAAATATCTATGATCGACTCCGGGAAAAAGACTCTTTGTCATCCTCGGGAGTGTATATCACCAACCTCGGGAATGTAGGCCTGTGATCTTCGACAGAAGAAATGCCTCTCAAAAATGGTATGCACATCCAAAGGGTTTTTTCTAGTCACCCTTATGGGAAATCCCCATTCAAAGGGGTCTCAGATCCCTGAGGTGTCTTAGGGAGAAACAACAAATACAGTTGGGGGATCTCTAACAAAAACCTCGCACACACCCTTACCCTCTGGGCATAACCACCTATGGCTAGCTGTAGGCACCTCTCCCCAAAAGTACAGACCAAATCTGGCCACACACGTGTCCTAATCTACTCAGGCTGAGCATAACATCCTCTTCCTCCTAGCCTCCTATAAATACTTGAGGGAGGCTTCCAAGTAAAGAACAAGATGTCCTACATCGAAGATGTGCTGGAGCGTAACTTGCAACTAAGGTGCATGTTTTAGACAAGTTAAGAACATTATGTAGTGCATGGATGAATATACATGTAATACATGTAAATTTGAAATAAGTATGTGAACATTTGAAGACTGTTTTCCCATGTATGTGAATGTGGCCCACAAGCTGTCTAAGTGTGAATCATAGGCTGCTTGTTTGTAAATTTTGTTTTGGCCACATAAAGTTGTTAGATGCAATAGAATGTAATTCCTATGTGTATTGGACATGTATGGGATAGCCTTTGAGGGTTACCCCTTGTGAATGAAGTGCTTGCACACTTATGAAATTTTGTATCGTCAAAATGGTCATAAAGTCAACAGAATTTTGACCCTGCACTCAAAGTTCTATCTCTCTCATTGTAGAATGAATCTTGGTATGAAATTTTGACCACACATAGAACACATCAAGAGGTTTAACTAGGCTTTGGAATTTCCAAATTTGAAGTGCTGTAGCCAAGATTATGACATTTCAAACTTGGCTGAATTACTTTTCATTTGGTCAGAATTTTGTAACCAACTTTAAAAAGCTATAACTTGGTCCATAGGTGGGCTATTGATGTAAAACCAAATTCCTTGGTTTGGTTTAAGTGTATACTTGATATTCAACCAAAGAAACATGGGGTTACATGGCTAGATTAATATAGATTTTTGGAGGAAGTTTAAGGTGTAGTGGCCGATTACTTAAACGTAACAAAATTGCCTAATGTGTGGTAGTCAAGATTAATTCTTGTGTTAGTGTTTTCCTTCTTTGCTGCCTTGGTGTGCATAAAATGTGAATATCTGTGTAATGGTGGGACCAATATGAATTCATTTACATAGTGCCCAAAAGGGCCACTTGGGTATGCATACTAAGGGTATTGTTCTGATGGCCTATACATACCAACCCTGGAAGTTTTAAAAGCACAATTTTGGAACCATAACTGGACTACCCCAAAGTGGATAACAAAGTTCCTCCTCTATGGCAACCCTATTATATTGTGTCTCATTGACTGTTGGGATGGTATCCATAAGTCTAAGATGCAAACTCTTAGCACTGGGTGCTAACCCTCCTGTGCAAGTCATTTTAGCTCCCTAAACATCAATAATTTCGACTGAGTCACTAGCATAGTCAATTTGCACTTTGTGCTTGCTTAGCAAATCCATTCCCAACAGTAGGTCATAAGACATCAACTCTATAACCCACAATTCACAAGACAAATCATGGTCACCTAACTACAAGGTGTTACCCACTTTGGGGTAGTCCAGTTATGGTGCCAAAATTTTGTATTTAAAACTCCCAGGATTGGTATGTTCTGCAGGCCATCAGAACAATACCATTAGTATGCATACCCAAGTGGCCCTCTTCGGCACTATGTAAATGCATGCATATTGGTCTGACCATTAAACACATATTCACATTTTATGCATACCATGGTAGCAGGGAAGGAAAACACTAGCACAAGTCTTAATCTTGGCTACCACACATTAGGCAATCTTATTAAGTGTAAGTGACCAGCCACTATACCTGAAACTTCATCCAAAAAACTGTATTAATCAAGCCATGGAACAACTTGTTTTCTTTGCTTCATTATCAAGTAGATTCTTTAAAAGAACCAAGGAATTTGGTTTTACATCAATAGCCCACCTATGGACCAAGTTATGGATTTTTTAAGTTGGTTACAAAATTCTGACCAAATAAATAGTAACTTAGCCAACTTTGCAACATCATATATTTTTCTACAGAACTCGAAAGTCAGAAATTCTAAATCCCAGTTCAACCTCTATATTCTATTTAGGTTTTCTACAAATATCATACCAAGATTCATTCCACACAGGGAGATACAGAACTTTGAGTGCATAGTCAAAATTCTGGTCACTTTATGACCATTTTGCCCATACAAAATTTCATAAGTGTGTAAACACTTCATTCACAAGGGGTAAGCCCTCCAAGGCTATCCCATACATGTACAATACACATAGGAATTACATGCTCTTGCATCTAGCAACTTTATGTGGCCAAACCAAGTAAGCAGCCTATCATTCACACTTAGGCAGCTTTGCACTACATCACATAGATAGCCAAAACATTACTCAAATGTTCACATACTTGTCTCATTTTACATACATGATAGCCGAGGTGCCCATCAACGGCCGAGCTCCCAAATTTGGCGAATTACTGACTTCGGCGAGGGAAACTACCAGCCGAGGTCAGAAGGATACACGATCCCTCTGGCCTAGTATAGGGAATTCGCTCCGTCAGGCAATGACAGGACCAACCTTGGTAAAAAGGTCGAACCCTCTTCGGAAACAGAAGTACCCCTCGGGGAAACCATCCTCGGGAAACATATGCCCCGAGACGTTAGAGTAACCTCGGAAGGTACGAACGAATCATTTAAGGAGCCTCTAACACCTCCCCATAAAGTCGTCTCCCAAATACATTTTGACACGCAATCACTGGGACACGCCATCAGAGGGACGCCTCGATATGATGCCCTCGGAATGACTAGGCTGTCAGACCAGTGACTTTCGCTGAGATACACGTCCCTTCGCTCCCGAAAAACCAGGGATCGCATCCCGCCGTACACGTGTCATAATCTGGGACGGCGTCTAGAGGGAAATGGCTTCTACACGCTTCCTGTATAAAATACCCAGAAAGCATTCTAAAAAGGGGTAAGATGAAAAAGTTCCCTTTGGATACAAAAAAGAGCACATAATCCAGTTACTTGAAAATACTGACTTGGGCGTCAGAGGTTCCTCCCCGGGAATTCACACCGGGGACCTCCTAACCTGTGTTTTTCTAAAGAGCGTTTCAGGTATCCTCCATGAGGGAATTTCCTCTCAAAGTATTCTCCTCCATCAGAAGCACTCTCTGCTCTTACAATGACACACGATGAAGCCGCCGTAGGCCATCATATGGCGCCATCTGTGGGAACCCTGTCCCATGTCACCGTCGTGGAGACACGACTCTCGAAGGATAAAGGGATTCCAAAATCCCCCCTCGCACCTGAGACTCAACAGGCGACCCCTTTGCCTGTGGCAGAAACTTCCATGATGGAGGACGGCAGAAACTTCCATGATGGAGGACGACCGTCCAGTAACGGTAACGATGAGCTTCCTACGGGATTTCCAGCGTTCTATCGTTGCCGAAATCACTCAGCAACTTGATCAAAGGTTGCCCCAACCTTCACCCACTCAGAGAGCCTCACCCTCGACCATCCATCGGGAAAGGAGCTCGCGATCCACTCACCGGAGTTCAGAGAGTGGAGACTCCCTTGACGCATATTCGACAGATGGTGAACCCGTTGAGACGCGCCCTGCCAGAGGGGGAGCCACAAAAGAGACCAGGTCCTCCTGTCGACGGAGCGTATCCCCTTACCAGAGGTCCCCTTCTCCTCCTCGTCGGAGTCGTTCCCCAAGGCGAAGAAGAAATTCGCCACTACCAGCAAACACACGATGACAGGAAGGAACCAGCACTGCCGCCCTCATGGAAAGGATCCTGGGAAGGCTGGAAAATGTGGAGAAACAGATCTCCCGAAAACCAGTCTGGTCCCGGTTGTCCGACTCCTACACTGGAGAGGAGTCGCCTTTCGTACGCGAGGTAGTAGAGGTGCCTATGCCCAGTGATTTCAAGGTTCCTCAGACCGAGAACGGGTCTCCGTCTGTTTCGCTGACCAGTCGCAGAAGTACCCGCTGTATGCCAAAAGCTGTAAAAAAACAGAAGCGTCAAAAAAGTATCGGAAGGAAGTGATAGCTTAGAAAGAACAATTTTCTGAAAAGGAAGGAACACATACTGGGCGAGAGACTCCTTCGTCTGGCGCAAGGAATCTTCGGACCGAGAACGGGTCTCCGTCTGTTTCACTGACCAGTCGCGGAAGTACCCGCTGTATGCCAAAAGCTGCAGAAAAACAGAAGCGTCAAAAAAGTATCGGAAGGAAGTGATAGCTTAGAAAGAACAATTTTCAGAAAAGGAAGGAACACCTGAGCAGTGTGTTCAGACATCCTCGCCATGAGGATCTCTTCATTGGGACATTCGGTGGTAAGGGACTGAAAAGTGGCATGAGTCAGCACCCCCGTCGCCATTTGCGGAGCCATCAGCTGGCTATCCTCAGAGAACAAATCCATGTCCTCTGTGAACGTCCAGAAAGGCTCCCGTGGCACCCTGCCCCGTGGAATCCGTCGGTCCCGAAGAGCCCTCCGATGGTCATGAGTCTCCTTCCAGGAAGCATTAGGAGCGTGCTCTGCAAGGTCACGCCGAAGTTCCATCAAAACGTCATCCTTAGCCACTCATCCAAAAAATCGTAGATACGAAAAATACTGAGATTTGTAGCAGAATGGCTAAAGAACCAACCTGGTGGAACTTCGGGGACGCCCTCCTTAGAACCAACCTCCCGAACATCCTCAGGAATGTTCTTTCCCTTCCTTCTTCAGCCCTCTTCAAACTCCTGGGCAGACGTTTGCTCTGCGGGAATCTGGGTAGCAGGCGTGTGACTATGCGTCTCCCCGAGGATGTCGGGTTCCGAAGGAGGATTATCGGACGTCGGTAGTTGAACTGAGGACTGATCTTCCACCTCAACTATGTCCTCGGGGGAAGAAGGAGTAGGAGTGGTAGCTTTGGTAGCTTTGGCCTTCTTAGACTTAGAAGGGCCGGCAGTCGACTTCTTCCGCTTACCGGAAGTCTTCTTGCGAACTTGCTCTCCCCGCTTAGCCTGACCGTCGAAGAGCGATTTATAAAACTCGGCAAACTGATCGCCCATCTCTGCAAAAAGGTAAAATATCAGTGTAAGTCCAAAGGGAAAGCCATAAGCCAAACCCTGGAGGATGACTCACTCTTGGAAAAAGCCTAATAAGAAATTTGACATCGAAGGAGCATGACTATCCAAGCTTTCTTCCCCGGAAGAACAGGCACGGGCATGCCTTGGTCACTCTTATGGGCAGTTATCACTCCCAGTTCCCGAAGAACCTCCTCGGACATAAGATCCCACTTAATAGGAAAGGGGTAGAGTGAACGTGAAGGAGCCCCGGAGTCCCAGTCTGACACTGACCGAACACGTTTGTCGAAATTGTTAAAATCGGCAAGCGTTACCGGAGTAAGGAGCTTCCTGGCATCGACGACGTCGGCGT
This sequence comes from Aquilaria sinensis, assembly GCA_005392925.1. Classification (NCBI taxonomy): domain Eukaryota; kingdom Viridiplantae; phylum Streptophyta; class Magnoliopsida; order Malvales; family Thymelaeaceae; genus Aquilaria; species Aquilaria sinensis. The sequence goes on from SMDT01000984.1 coordinate 68,965, forward strand.
CTAATGTTCCGAAGGCCCATCTAATAGGCACGGGGCCCCAAGACTCGGAAACCCGCAAAAAGAAAAACTGCTTCTGCCACCCTCGCGAGCTGTCCTTATTATCGAAGGTAAACATGAACTTCTTGTTCCCGGACCCTCGAGGAAGGAGGTAGTAAAAACCACCCTTCGGGACCGGATGGAGTTTATAGTATTGCATGAAGAAGGTGAAGTGGGGGTTTATGCCGAACACCCCGCACATGCAGAGGAAGGCATTGAAGTAAGAGTAAGAATTTGGGGTGAGTTGGTTCATGGCAATACCGTGAAAATCACAAAATCCACATATCATGTGATGAGAGGGATACCGAAAACCGGCTTTCAGTTGAGCTCGGTAAACGGTAACCTCCCCCGGAGAAGCTGCGTACCCATAAGATCCCGGGAGGGGTAACCTCGGCGTAATATAAGAAGGGAGGTAGTACTTGGCCACCCACTTTTTCATCTTTTCCGGGGTAGTGGAGCAAGGATAAGCTTCAAGGGAAGCAAGGTTTGCAGAAAGAGGGCGCACAGTCATCAAAGGGATCGGATTCAATGGAGTCGGATTCGACATTTTTCAAAAAATAAGAAAAAGAGAGATGACTTTGGGAGGAAAAAAGGGGGGGAACAACAACAAAACCACAAAAAGGAGCACCCACCAAAGCCTGGGCTGAGGAACGCCGCTGCAAGGAATCGCCGGAGGTCACGCTGCTGCAAGAATCACCGCCGGAAAAAGGGAAAGGAGCAAGAAAAGGCTCTGGAACAAACAAGAGCTAAAGTAAAAGAATGAGGCAAAATAGGACGGAAGAAACTTATATAGACCGAAGGAGGATAGGCGAACCGTCATCATAATCATCCTTTGAAAAAGAAACCGCCTCATTATTGCTCCTTGAAGGCGAAGGGGTGCAGCTGACGTAACCAGCATAACTGCCCCACCATCCAGTGGCATACACGTGTCACACAGCGTGAGGAATCGGGGCACGTTCCCCTAGCATCGTGGAAACCTAGGCACGGTCACTCATGACTGACACGCCTGACCAAAGGACGCGACGATTCACAGATCCGTGGCATAAAAGGCAAAAAGAAAAAAATAACAAACATTCCGAGGATGCCCAGAAAACTAGAGAAGGTGCCTCGGCTCCGAGTAAGCAACTTCTGAAGCGAGACCTACTCCCAAAAAAGGATTTAGCTGCCAAATCGGCAAAGAGACCTTCTTGGAAACATAGCCGAAGCACCTGTTCCGGCTTTCCGGGAGGGGGCATATGATAGCCGAGGTGCCCATCAACGGCCGAGCTCCCAAATTTGGCGGATGACTGACTTCGGCGAGGGAAACTACCAGCCGAGGTCAGAAGGATACACGATCCCTCTGGCCTAGTATAGGGAATCCACTCCGTTAGGCAATGACAGGACCAACCTCGGTAAAAAGGTTGAACCCTCTTCAGAAACAAAAGTACCCCTCGGGGGAACCACCCTCGGGAAACATATGCCCCGAGACGTTAGAGTAACCTCGAAAGGTATGAACGAAGCATTTAAGGAGCCTCTGACACCTCCCCATAAAGTCGTCTCCCAAATAAATTTTGACACGCTATCACTGGGACACGCCATCAGAGGGACGCCTCGATATGACGCCCTCGGAATGACTAGGCTGTCAGACCAGCGACTTTCGCTGAGATACACGTCCCTTCACTCCCGAAAAAGCAGGGATCGCATCCCGCCGTACACGTGTCATAATCTGGGACGGCGTCTAGAGGGAAATGGCTTCTGCACGCCTCCTGTATAAAATACCCAGAAAGCGTTCTAAAAAGGGGTAAGATGAAAAAGTTCCCTTTGGATACAGAAAAGAGCACATAATCCAGTTACTTGAAAATACTGACTTGGGCGTCGGAGGTTCCTCCTCGGGAATTCACACCGGGGACCTCTTAACCTGTGTTTTTCTAAATAGTGTTTCAGGTATCCTCCACGAGGGAATTTCCTGTCAAAGTATTCTCCTCCATCAGAAGCACTCTATGCTCTTACAATGACACACGATGAAGCCGCCGTAGGCCATCAATACACTACATGTACATGCATACATGCACTACATAATGGTCTTAACCTAGCTAAATATGCACCCTAAGTTATAGGACTGACTGAGACAGTACGGACTCCAGAAATAGGATGTTGGACAGCTGCTACATAACACAATTAGCACCATCACCAAGAATACCAAATGTGCTCATAAAATCACCAAAATTTCTAGATCATAACTAGATACAAGGAAGTTAAAATACCTAAAATTTCATATCAAAAAGCAAATCAGAAAGGTCAGTTTGAATGTGATATTGCTGGTGGACTTGAAATGGCAGAATTGAGGGGAGTAAGTTTCATTGTGAAACTTAGTAAGGGAAACATTTGGTTTTTTAAGGAAATGTAACCCTCATTGAAACCTGGATCCAAAGACACTAAAATGTGAAAGCACAATGCATATATACAAGACATAGCAACTAAATGCAGCAGTAATTCACAACCAATAATCACATGAAATGCGGAAGCAACATAAACCATCGGTTACTCCATAAAACATGCAACAAACATAAGTAACTCACTATGGAAGCCCTCCTAAATCTAATGCTTGGTCTTAGGAGGATTTTAACACTAGTTAGTACTAACTTTGGGGCCTAGAAATCCTCACTTCACTGCCATCATCGTGCACTGTCATAAAACCTTCAGTAAGTGCACTCCCCCTCACTAAGCTTGGTTCATAAAGCTCATGCCTCTCTTCAAAGCTTAGCCCTAGCCCAATTGATGCTTGAAAATATATTAAACAATTCATGAGAGCAAGATAACCCTTACCATGATGAGTAGGCCAAATTTGAAGCTTGATCCTTGAAGTATTCAAGCAACAGCTCTAGTTTGCATCCAATTGCTTCCTTTTGCCTAAAATTTCAATCTTGGAGATATCGTGGCTATGGAGGAGCTATGGAAGAAGTGTGGAGGAGGGTGGTGGCTGGTTGGGTCAAATATAAGAGAAGAAAAACTGAATTTGGCTCCTTAAATTAGCTTTAGGATACTAAACATCCTTATTAGCCTTAATCATGCTTTATGTCATTTTGTTTGCCCATAAGCATGATTTCTTTATGCTAAACTTATTGGTCCACATTTTCCCCATCTTTTTTACTGTTTATCAAGCCATAGCCACCTCCCCTATGGTGGGATAACCCCACAATTCCACCCTTTCACTTAAGTCAAAAGGTTGAACACCTTAAGGTTTACACTAAGACATTTAGGTCTTTACTGCCTTTAGTGTTTCCTTTGTCCAAACTTGTCTTCCATGAGCAATTCGGTCCTCTAATACCACAATTATACCATTCATATGATGGGTTTCGGGAGCCAAACAGCGCAGCGGAATTTAACCGAAACCCTCTAAGATCCAAGTGAAACGGGGTAAACCGGGTGTTGAAAAATTTTCATACCTAATTTTCGGTTGAGATCTGTCACTCAACTGTAGAGTCGAATCACAAAACTTGAATAGTTGACGTGTTCAGGCTCTTTATGGTATCCACACGAGCCTCTCGGGATCACCATGCTTCCACTGTGTCCCGGCAGATGCGTTTCTCTTGCGCTCGCTGTGCTAGCTTGCGTCCTCCAAGGAATTGCAAGAGAAGAGTGTGGCTATCCTTTTTGGGAGGCTAGGGCAAGGAGACCTACGAATTTCTCACTTAAAAGTTGTATTTATAGTGAGACTCAACTTCCATGCCTAATGGGTTTCAAAGACCTAATCCAATTAGGATTTAATTTCAGGCTTAATAACGGCTCAACTCTTGGGCCCATTATTAATACGAAATTAAAGTGAAACCATAACCCAAATAATTAGCCCATGCACTCTAATGATCCAAATTGCTCTATGTGTGAGACCCAATAGGCTCTTATCACGTTGGCAATGATCATAAATCACATTTATGATCATAAGCAATGAGCGGTGTCTAGCAACACATCATTGTTACCCAAGTGACAAGATTGTCGATGATTCGACTATACCTTTATGATCATCACCGATATATGCCATTGTCCCTTTGTCCAAGATATCAAGACTAAGCACGAGACATGGAATGTGTCACTCTCGTATAGCCCAATCTTTGGTTTCTTGATTACCGAGTAGACTAACTTAAACTGATGACATTGATATCGCATATCAACTCATCCGAGCATGGCCATGCATTTTATAAGTCTCACCCTATCAAGGGGCCCGAAGATATCACTCCCGTTACATAGGAGGGACAAATCCCATCTTGATCATACAAATCCCTCCGCATGATATGTGACATACCCAATGACCTCCTTCAAGTTCACTCAGTTACGAGCAACAAAGGAAAGTATCAAAGTATGTGACTCACATGTAGGGAACCTTGATGATCTTAGGTCGAAGGACTACATATACCCTGATCACTATGGGAATCACTTATGACACTCATATAACGATCCATGTAGTGTTCTCATGGTAGGTCTGTCCAGTACACAAGTTCTCCAACTTGCACCCATATGTAGACTACATATCTCATATTAGTCTCCACATATGCTAGTCGTTATGTATTATTGCAACCCGCTCCACAATAATACTAGACCAGGGACTTTTAAGAATATCATTATTCTAGGGTTACAATTATGTTTATTAAGTTACACAGGAACAAAACAACAAACATAATTGCTGGATTAATGCCTTAATAAAATATCATGACTCAATGTGCAAAAATACAATCATCTCATCATTGGCTTTTGGGCACAACTCTAACAGTGTAGTTACCAGAGTTAAGACCATTGTGTAGTGCATGTATGCATGTACATGTAGTGTATGTAAGATGAGACAAGTATGTGAACATTTGAGTAATGTTTTGGCTATGTAAGTGATATGGTGCAAAGCTGCCTAAGTGTGAATGATAGCCTGCTTACTTGTAAATTCTGTTTTGGCCACATAAAGTTACTAGATGCAAGAGAATGTAATTAATATGTGTATTGGACATGTATGAGATAGCCTTGGAGGGCTTTCCCCTTGTGAATGAAGTGTTTGCATGGTTTGGAAAAATTGTATGGGCAAAATGGTCAAAAAGTTGCCAAAATTTTGACTCTGGACCTAAAGTTTATTATCTCCCTGTGTAGAATGAATCTTGGTATGAACTTTTGACCACAACAAGAGAACATCTAGAGTTTGAACTGGAATTTAAAATTTCTGGATTTGGATCCTTGTAGCCAAAGATATGACATTGAAAATTTGGCTGAGTTACTGTTCATTTGGTCAGAATTTTGTAACCAACTTCAAAAATCTATAACTTGCTCCATAGGTGGGCTATTGATGTAAAACAAAATTCCTTGTTTTGCTCTAAGTATCTACTTGGTAATGGAGCAAATAAAACAGGGGGTATGAGGCTAGAATGATACAATTTTTTAGTGGAAGTTACAAGTGCAGTAGCTGGTCACTAGAACTTAACAAGATTGCCTAGTGTGTGGAAGCCTAAACTAAGACTTGTGCTAGTGTTTTCCTTCTTAGCTGCCATGGTGTGCATGGAATGTGAATATGTTTGTGATGGTTGGACCAATATGCATGTGTTTACATAGTGCCCAAGAGGGCCACTTGGGTATGCACACTAAGGGTAGTGTTCTGATGGCCTGCAGAACATTACCAATCCTGGGAGTTTAAATGCACAGTTTTGTCACCACAACTGGACTACCCCAGAGTGGGTAACACTGAGGCCCTCTCTTTGCCGGGGTTTTGTCGTGTCTATTTTGACCGAAGGTGGTGCACACATGCGAAGTCCTTCAGGGGGCGATAGCCCTTCGGCTATCAATCTCCTTGGCCTTGGACAAGTTCTCCGCCAACTGACTTCAGATGGAAGACTACTTGGTTGCCCATACCGAAAGGTAGCCCCTATATACTAACAACTGTAAGGAGAAAATACTTGATGTGAGTTACAGACAACTTACAATCCCAAAGTTTTTCTAAGTACTTAGGGTCTAAGGTTTACATGAGCAGCATGCTCAAAAATTTGAGCAGCATGGATCTCCTCATTTAGGCAATCCTTGCTTAGAGTCTGAAAAGTGGCATTCCTGACAATGCCCCTCACCATCTGAAGAACCATTTTCTAGCAATCATCCGAAAACAGGTCCATGTCTTCAATGAAAGTCCAGAAAGGTTCCCTAGGCACTTTATCCCTCAGGATCTTTGACTCCCGAGCAGCCTTCTTCTGAAATGTTGTCCATCATCCACTCCTGCTGAGCCCATTCCTCTGCAAAATCATGCCAAAGTTCCTTTTTCACATCGTCTCTTAGCCATTCATTTGTAAAATCTAAAACGCCAAAAAAGCTGAAATTCATAGAAGAATGACTAAGAGACAAACCTGGTGGAATTTTTGCGTCTTCCCCATCAGAATCACTGATGTCAAGCACCTCAGCTAGGACCTCTTTACCCTTCTTTCTTTAGCTCTCTTCAACCTCATCTGCCGAAGCCAACCCCAGCGAAGTCCTTAGGGTCTCTACAGCAGCATCGGGGCTCAGGGGGATGGATTAAATTGCCGCATCTCATGAATGATCTACACCTTCGGCGGAGTGGTCCAGACTTATGGTCTCATATTCAGGGGGAAGAGGGAGAGAGTCCTCCATCGTTTTCTTAACCTTTGATGCCCCTAAGGACTACCTAACTGGTCCCTTCTTTTTCTTCAGGATAATTCTTCTTCTGGTACCCTTTCTTAGCTTGGCCGAGGAACATGCTCTTATAGAAGACTGCTGATTTGTCACCCATCTCTACAAAAATCAAAATACCAGTCTAAGTACCAAAAAATCCAAAAAGAAAAGTTGGAAAAAGCTTACTCTCTACAAGAGTTGAATAGGAAAGTTCACCCTAAAAAGCATGACCAGCGATGACTTCTTCTTGTCCACTGCTGGTGCGGGCATCTTCTTGTCAGTAACATGTTCCTGAATGACCCCGACCTCTTGAGGTACCTCTTCAATCATGAAGTTCCATCTAATTGGAAAGGATTACAATGGACGAGAAGGAGCCTGGTCCAACCAATCAGCCACCAATCGAATGCAGTTATCGAACTCCTTAAATTGATACTCTAATTCGAGGGTTAGCAACTTCAACGGATTCATCATGTCGAAGTTAAGGGTCCTCGAAGCCCACTTCATAGGCAGGTACTTCCATCTCTTGTCCACCTTCATGAAGAAGTACTTGTTCTTCCATCCTTGCCAATTGTCCTTGGTGTAGAAGGTGAAGGTAAATTTCTTTCTCCTGGATCCCCAGGGGAGCAAAAAGTAAAAGCCGCCCTTCGTAATAGGATGAAGCTTGTAATATTGCATGAAAAACATGAAGTGATGGTGGATTTTGAAGACCCCACGCATGCAAAGAAAGGCATTGAAGTAAGAATATGTGTTTGGGGGTAGTTGGTTAATGACTATGCCATGAAATTGGCAAAAGTCACCCACCATCTTCGATGGTGGATACTGAGGACCCACCTTCAACTGTGCTCTGAAGATAGTAACCTTGTTATACCGAGCAAGGTAGCTTGGCTCTCCAGGACCAAGAAGCCTGGTCACAGCATAAGAAGGAAGGAAGAATTCGTTGACCACTTCTTCAGCTTTTCCGAAGTAGCACAGGCCAACTGATAATTGAGTGGAGCCCAAATCTCAAGAATGGATCGGACCTTGGCTTGTTAAGAATACATGTTCAAAAAACTAGGACCCTAACCTCAGAAATGCTATCAAAGGGAAAAATTGACTTCAGAAGACACTAACTTATTGAACAAAGGGAAATCGTCGTAAATGGTTGTAGGAAATCACTCCACTGCTAGGACACCGCCGTAGGAAAAAGAAAGTTGAGAAAGTAAGAAAAAGTTAAAGGTAGATGAGTGAGGAGAGTTTATGAAGGAGTGGCTTTATATAGCCTAAAGAAGGTAGGCAAAATAGTGCCATTATGACCCTCTATAGGCGAATAGATGTAATTGATGTAACGAACGCGAAGGACGGTGAATGACCTAGTGACAAGTGTCACGCGACATGACAAACAAGGACTTGCCTTCTAACCTAGTAGGTCTATGTTGCATAACTAGAGGTGATGTGACTGCTCGGTCAGAAGATAGGACAATTCATTTACAAACGGTGGGAATAAAAACCCTTAGGCAAAAATAACTCCTTGCATTTCGAAGACGTAACCTCGCCAGAATTGAGAATTTGGCTTGAGATATAAAACAACTCTGTACGTGTCGAGTGTGTGACTTTGCCAAAAATAAGAAATTAGGTTATAGTAATGTCCTCACCAAGGGTTCAAATTCAGAAAATGGAAAACAAACAAAGGGTCCAAGAAAATGCCGAGAGTACAACATCGACAAAAAAAAGTGCCTCGGACCGAAAAGTTAGCTATGCTGAAGGGGGAACCTCGGCAGAAAGAAGTTCTTTTGCCAAGGACAGCTTTAGCTTCCTAAAGGCAGGATTTTCATAACATGCTCCTAGATGATTAGCACCGATGGCACAACTTCGGTCTTTCGGAGGGGGCCATGTGATGGGCAAAGGGTTATCGCCCGCATGACCTTCTCATTGCCATACCTTGCACCACCCTCAGAAACATACATGAGCAACCTCAGGAGAATTCTCCACACCACGCTCAAATATCTAGATGATCGACTCCAGGAAAAAAACTCCCTGATTTCCTTGGGAGTGTACATCACCAACCTTGGGGATGTAGGTTTACCACCCCCGACAGAAGAAATGTCTCCTAAAGATGGTCCACCCATCTCAAGGGGTTTTTGCAATTGCGCTCGGGGAAATCCTTGTCCAAAGGGATCTCTGATCCCTAACCGGGTCTTAATGAGAAACAACAAATATAGTTGGGGAATCTCTGACAGAAACCTCACACATGCCCCTACCCTCTGAGCATAAATGCCTATGTCCAACTATAGACACCTCTCTCCAAAGGTACGGACCGAAACTGGCCAAACACGTGTCCAGATCTATTGATGCTGGGCATAGTGGCCTCCTTCTCCTAGCCTCCTATAAATACTCAGCGGAGGCTCATAGGTAAAAACCAAGAGGGTAGCATCCTTTTCTTCTCTCTACTCTTGAACGACTTATCCCTTTACATACTAACATGGGCATCGGAGATCCCTGCCCCGGAAACACACTTCGGGGAGCTCCTAACCCTTGTTCTTCACGTGCTACAGCTACTACTCAAGCGAAGGTCCACTAAAGGTTCAACATGTCGTACATTAAAGATGTGATAGAGCATCAACCTCCTTCCTAGATGGAGAGGTCATAACCACTAGGCCTCAAATATATGATCACCATGTTCAAAGGTCACGTTAGAACATCTTGCCTCTAATTTCTTCCTTTTTCCTATTTTTAAGAGCATTGCAGGTCTTCATCCTCATCAAGAGGTCCTGTCTGGTTCTTATTTTCTTTATAATTACTAGCTCATAGCAAGTATACTATTAGACTTGCTAGTATTCCACTAGCATCCAATTTACTTTTCCCCTTTTTGTGTAGGAATAAGTATATTGTCAAGTGAATTTGTGTTAGATATGATATAGTACCCCTTTAGGACTCCCTTACTTGCTTAGGGCACCCTCAGCTCCAAGAGCTCTCCTGAGGATCCCATACTCCTCCCAAGGTCTTTAGGTCATGTAACACACTTTATCTACACAATTGTTCCACTATCTAGGTGTATTCCACACCAATTTCCCACCATGAGCTACCTCACATATTATTACTCTTTTCATGCTCATTTCTTGAACAATGCAGCCATTGGTACCCATATACAAATTTCATAGCTAACATTAACAAAAATAAGTAAGAGATAAAAAAATTTATGTAGGGTTTCAAGGGCCAAACAAGCACAGTAGAAAGTAATTAAAACCCTCAAGGATCCAAGTGAAAAGGAGTAAATTGGGTTTTCAAAACTTTTTATACTTAGTTGGTTGGGATCTTTCACTCAACTATTGAGCCGAATCACAAAACATGAATAGTTAACATGTTCAAGCTCTCTATGGTATCCACACAAACCTGTCATATCACCATGCCTCCACCATGTCCCGATAGATGCATTCCTCTTGTGCTCGCAGTGCTAGCATGCATTCTCCAAGGGAAGACAAGATGAGAATGTGGCTGGAATATTCACAATGTTTTTTATTTTTGTCTCTTAGGAGGCTAGAGCAAAAAGCCATGAAAATTCCCAATATATGATGCATATACAGTGAGGGTTAATGTTAGCCACTCTGCGGTAGTCCAATTATGGTGCCAAAATTGTGCATTTAGACTCTTTGGATTAGTAATGTTTTGTAGGCCATCAAAACACAACCCTTAGTATGCATAACCAAGTGGCCCTCTTGGGCACTATGTAAACACATGCATATTGATCCAACCATCACACACATATTCACATTTCATCCACACCATGGCAGCAAAGAAGGAAAACACTAGCACAAGTCTTAATTTTGGCTAAGACACATCAGGCAATCTCGTTAAGTTCTAGTGACAAGCCACTGCGCCTGTAACTTCCACTAATAAAATGTATCATTCTAGCCATGTAACCCCTTACTTTCATTACTCCATTATGAATTAGAGATTTAGAGCAAACCAAGGAATTTCTTTTTACATCAATAGCCCACCTATGGACCAAGTTATGGATTTTTTAAATTGGTTACAAAATTATGACCAAATGAACAGTAACTTAGCCAATTTTGAAACATCATATCTTCGACTACAGGGCTCAAAATTTAGAAATTCAAAATCCCAGTTCAACCTCTAGATTTTTTATTGGTGTGGTCAAAATTTCAAATAAAGATTCAATCTACATAGGGAGTTATAGAACTTTAAGTACAGAGTCAAAATTCTGGTCACTTTTGGACCATTTTGCCCATACAATTTTTCCAAACCATGCAAACACTTCATTCAAAGGGGAAAGCCCTCCAAGGCTACCCAAAATATATCCAATACACATGGGAAATACATGCCCTTGCATTTAACATTATTATGTAGCGAAAACATAATTTACAAGTAAGCAGCCTATCATTCACACTTAGCCAGTTTTGCACCACATCACATACATTGCCAAAACGTTACTCAAATGTCCACATACTTGTCTCATCTTACGTACACTACATGTACATGCATACATGCACTAAGAAATGGTCTTCACATAGCTAAGTACTCATCCTAGGTTACAAGAGTTCCTGAGACACAATAGACTCTAGAACAGGATGTTGGACAGCTACTACACAACATAATAAGTACCACCATTAAAAATACCAAATGTGCTCCTAAAATCACCAAAATTTCTAGATCATAACTATACATATGGAAGTTAATGTACCTGAAAATTCAGATCAAAATGAAAGCCAAAAAGTCAGTTTGAATGAGATCTTTCTGCTGGACCTGAAATGACAGAATTGAAGGGAGTAACTTTCATTGAGAAACTTAATAAGGGTAACACTTGGTTTCAATAGGCAATTTAACCATCATTAAAACCTACATCCAAAGACACTAAAATAAAAAAAAGCAAAATGCATATACACAAGTGATGCATTCCGCATCTTCGTTGTGCAACATGGTGAGCCTTGAGCAGGAACGTCCAGTGAGGGAACACCTGGATGAGGGGCCTCCGGTCGGAGGAGGGCTGCAAGGACTCAGAAAAGAAAGGGTTAGGAGCTCCCCAGAGTATTTTCCGGGGGAGGAGCCTCCGATGCCCAAGTCAGTACTTTGTGAGAGTAGAGAAAGGGAATAGTAAGCAGAGTATAGCAAGAATTCCCTATTACCTCTTCTTGGTCCTTATGAAAGCACTGTGCAAGTATTTATAGGAGGGCGTAGGGAGAAGGCCATTTGAAATAGCCTGCTAAGATGGTGACACATGTTCGGCCCGATTTAGTCCGTACCTCTACAGAGGGCTCCTCTAGCTGGCCTTAGGCCGTTCTGACCAAGGGTGCCAGTGGGGGTGCTGTGACAGGGGTGCCCGTGTCAGGGGCATGTGCGAGGCTTTTGTGTCAGAGGTTTTTCAGCCATTTTGTGATTTGTCCACGTGGCCTTTTTGGGGGACCAAACTCCTTCGGAGCACAGAGCTCATTCTAGAAGGTGAACTCCTTTGGAGGGAGGTCCCTTGTTTGTACGAGGCATCTTCGGTTGGGCTCTCCCGAGGTAAGGCTCGTATACCTGATGATGGCACTTCATGAGCGCACTCCGAGGGTGGCCCAAAGAGTATCCGAAGGTGGTTTTGGCCACGTGAGGTCGGCACAAGGTCACCGTCGGGAAGGGTGGTGACCCTTTCTGACCGAAGTTGGTCGCATGGGTTTCCTGAGGGTAGCGCCTATCTGGCTTGTCCGAGGGTACTGAGGCCCTCTCTTTTCCAGGGTTTTGTCATGTCTATTTTAATCGGAGGTGGTGCACACATACGAAGTCCTTCAGGGGGAGATAGCCCATCGGCTAGCACATGCCCCCCTCAAAAAATCAAAGATGTTTCTTTGGTTTGGGGAGTTTCGGGAGCCTTTTTGTGGCAAGTGATGCTTGGTCTTGTTGCCATGATGGACTTCCATCCAAATTCTCCTTCTTCCTAGAAGGGAACTCTGGCGAACTAAGGTGCTCTACCGAGGTAATTCCTCTGGTGTTTGAGTCGTGTCCTTGGCTCTTCCGCCAAGGTCATCGTCTAAGGTGGGTACTTCCATTGACCTTTCTATCAGTGAATTGTTTCATCTTCCCATAGAGATGGGTGCATCACTTCGGATAGGGTTATGTAGGTCTGCCAGTTGTCAGGGTTGTGCCCTCATTTCTCGTGTCAGTTTACACATGGCAGCTGATGAGTGGTGAATGGTTACGTCGATTACATCAATTGCGTCTTTTCGCCTTCGAGGAGGAATAATGATGATGTTTCACCTGCCCCCTTCGGCCTATATAAACCCCTCTTGCCCCAAACCTTCACACTCTTTTCCTTTGCTCTTGTTTGCTCCAGAACTCTCTCTCTTTTTTTTTCTCCTTCCGGCAGCGGTTCTAGCGATGGAGCAATTTCTGGCAACCTTTCACAACGGTGTCTAGTAATCCAGACTTTGGCAAAACTTTCAATGGGTATTTCTTTCCAGAGTTCTTCCTTCTTTCTGAAGTTGTTTGTTCTGAAGTTTTGCTTTTTTTTCTCAGTCCTTTGATTCTCTTTCTTTAGTTTTCCCAAAGCTACCTCTCTTCTCTTTGAGAAATGTCAAACCTTGTTCACTGATGACCATCCGTCCTATTCCTGAGAGTTTTCTCCCACTTGAGTCTTATCCATGTTCACTACTTCGGACAAAATGAAGAAGTGGTTAGCGAAATTCTATCTCCCTACTTATGCTGTGCCAAAATTACCTATCTTGGCCATGTATGGTTACATGGCCAATTCTGATGAGATCACCGTTTACCGAGCCCAACTAAAGGCCAGTCATCGGTATCCTCCCCCGCACGTGGTGTGTAAGTTCTGCAGGTTCCATGGGATTGCCGTGAACCAGCTTCCTCAAAACTTCTATTCTTATTTCATGCCTTTCTTTGCACATGTGGGGTCCTTAAGATAAGACCCCATTTTCTTTTCTTCATGCAATACTATAAGCTCCACTCAGTACTGAAGGGTGGCTTCTACTTCTTGCTTCCTTGAGGATTCGGGAGCAAGAAGTTCACCTTTACCTTCGGGACGAAGGATAGCTGGCGGGTGGCAAAACAAGTTCTTTTTCCTATCAGTTGCTGAAAGATGGTGCTACATTCCTACCGTATGGGCTTTGGGGGTGTTGAAGACTGACATGGTTGACCCTCGGAAGCTGCTGACCTCAGGGTTGGCCGCGGATTTTGAGGAGCTCGACAAACGCATTCGGGCCATTGCGGATTGGGACTCCGAGGTCCCTCCGTGTTCCTTATACCCCTTTCCCATTAAGTGGGACCTCATGTCTGAAGAGGCCCTTCAGGAACTGGGAGTAATCCATGAGCATAAGTTCGACTTGAACCTGCCCATGCCTGTTCTCCCAGGAAAGAAGGCGTGGTTGGTGATGCTTCTCCGGGCCGAGATTTCATACAAGGCTTTTGCTGAGAGTAAGTTGTCTCCCAGGCTTTGCTACCTATATTCCTTTTGGACTTACACTGATGTTTTTTCCTTTTGCAAAGGTGGGTGATCAATCTGCGGAGTTTTATAAGTCCCTTTTTCTCGATCAGGCTGAAAAGGGGGAGCAGATGAGGAGGAAGACATCTGTGAAGAGGAAGAAGACTACTGGGGGCCGTCAAAGGCAAAGAAATCCAAAGTGGACGTCTTTCCCCATCCCTCCAAAGACGTCGTGGAGGTGCAGGATTAGTCGCCTGCCCAATCTCCTGCCCACGCCAATCCACCTTCGGATCCTACCATCCTTGAGACACCTTTGAGTCTGAATGCTGCGACTGAGACTTCGATCGAAGGTACTTCGGCTCAGGAGCTTGAGGAGAGTCGAAGAAGGAAAGGGAAAAACATTCCCGATGAAGTACGTGAGGTGGACGACGCCGAGGACGCGGTCACCGAGGTTCCACCAGGTTTGTTCCTTAGCCGTTCCTCTATGAATCTTGGTGTTTTTGGTTTCTTCGATCCTATAGAGGAATGGCTAAGGGTTGACGTACTAATGGAACTTCGACGTGATCTTGCAGAGGAGATGACACCTGCTCCTTGGGTGGAGGCTCAAGCCCGGAAGACAAGGTACCGAGGGAGCCTTTCTGGTCTTTCACGGAGGACATGTACTTGTTCTCTGAGGACAGCCAGTTGACGGCTCCCCAAATGGCGAAGGGTGTGCTGACGAATGCCACCTTTCAGTCGCTCACCGTCGAATGCCCGAACGAGGAGATCCTCGTGGTGAGGATGAGTGAGCACGCTGCCCAAGTAGATTTCTTCTTTCTTTCTTTGTGGACTTAGAAAAATTTTCTTCTGTGTTTTTGTTGCCCTTGGACCCTTACTTGGGGCTTTCTTTTCTACAGCTCCTGGCGTACAGCGGATATTTCCAAGCTTGGGTGGCAAAGCATATTGAGGTTCGCTCTCGGACTGAGAATTCTCTGAAGAGGGCAAAGGATTTTTGTGCCCAATACATCCTCAAGTACAGCAAATTGAACAAAATCATCAAGGAGGACGTGGTGAATCTTCGGACGAAGCTTCGGGAGAGTAAGAAGGAGCTCCTTCTTGACTTTTCAGCCAAGGTTGAGGGCCTTGGTGCAAAGTATGCCGCTCTTTCTTCGGAGAATGATGCCCTTCAGAAGAAAAGGGAAGATGACACTGAAAACCTTACAAAGGCGCTTGCTTTGAACGTGGAGCTCTAAGCCAAGGTTGATCTGTTGAAGAAGAAGGCCAAGAAGAAGAAGAAGAAGAAGCTCGAGAGGGAGGTTGCTGAGCTCACCTCTAAACTGGAGACTCTGAGTGTCGAGAAGAACCAGTCCGACCAGATGATGAAAGTATCTTATCAAGATAGTTTTTGTCTGGCTCGGCATCAAGTTCTTTCTTGGCACCCCGAACTCGACCTCTCCTTCCTGGCCACTTTGGATTTCCCTAAATAGCTTAGTGGACGTGGTCGAAGTCGGAGTACCTCAACTTCCCGCTTGTTGTGCCCGCGCCTTTGAACGCTCCCATTCAAGAGAAGGATGCCAACGTTGAGGAGGTATCGGACGCTCAGGCTTAGCAATAGGCTTTTTCTTCTTTCTCTTTTCTTGTAACCTGCTCCTTTGTACTATTGCCCAGAGCTATGAATGAAAATTTTTTCAAAGATTTAGCTAAGTTCCTGTTCTTTTCTTTGGTCATCATTCTTCAGAAGCTTGTATGATTTTATGTATGTGTCTTCGGTGAACATCCATGTTCGAAATCATGCCTTCGGGAAGCTTCGTACTATTCTTCCCTTAGCAAAATTTTTCCAGTATGTGGAACGTTTTCCCATGACACAAGGAGCAACCATTTTCACTTTTTCGAACGTATTCCGCCGAGTCTTAGGCTTTGCTAGGGAGCTAGCACCTTCGGGAAACTTTTTAAAAGTCAATATGCTAGGAGCCCATTCTAGCAACGTGACCATATTCAGTTTATAAACCAAATTTGGTTAACACGTATACTTTTGTTTACTGGCGATTTCGGAGAGGGGTAAACACAAGCTTTTCTTCAGAAAAAATGTCTAAGTGTAGAATTTTTCTAAGAATCTGAATGCCAAGTGTTTTTCAACTCTCTTCTTTTGGCGTCGCCCAATTTGTATACCCCTGGGTGGATTTTGTCGAGGACCAGATAAGGTCCATCCCAGTTTGCCTAAAGTACCCCATCTGATGGCCTACGCGGCTCGAATTCGGCCTTTCGGAGGATGAGGTCCCCCTTCTTGATTCCTTTTTTCTTCACATGCAAGTTAGTAGCATCAGCTACTATTTGTTGAAAAGCCTTCCTCCTGAGTTCGGCCATTTCCTGGTGTTCTTCGGTGAGGTCTAAATTTGCCCTCAAGCCAAGGTTGTTTCTTCCTTCGTCGAACACCTGTATTCTTATTGATGGCTGTATGACCTCAATGGGAATAGTGGCTTCTGTACCGAACATGAGCGACAAAAGAGTTTCTCCTATGGCCTTTCGGGGAGTTGTGCGATAACTCCATAGTACACTTGGGAGTTCCCCTGACCATTTCCCCTTTGCCTCTTTTAGCCTTTTCTTCAAGCCATCTTTTATTGTCTTATTGGACACATTGACTTGCCCATTACTTTGTGGATGGGCTACCGGGGCAAAGTGTAGTTTTACACCGAGGTTAGTCACAAATTCTCAGAACCCTTTATGAGTAAACTGGGTACCATTGTCGGCCACTACTACCCTTGGTATGCCAAATCGACATATGATGTTCTTCCAGACGAACTTCTGGGTATCCTTCACCGAGATCGATGCCAAAGGCTCTGCTTCGATCCACTTAGTGAAGCAGCCTACTACAACTATGAAGAACTTTACCCCACCGGGGGCACTTTGGAAAGGTCCTGTTAGGACCATCCCTTAGTACTTGGCTTATGCCAAGAATTTAGAAAAACACCAATTTAAAACATGCGGGACTTGATTGAAAATGGGGATAAGGGTGTAAGTGTAAACCTAAGAAAGTTTGGATTCTAAGTGTGCATGGAAAATTAGACCATGATGTTTTTGGCATGAAATAAAGTTGGAGGACTACATTGTACACTTGAACTAGTGATGCAAATGAAACTATGAAACTTAAATTAGCAATTTTGGCCATGCAAATAAGTGCAAGGAGAATTAAGGAATTAGACCAATTCCTTTTTGACTTTGATGGCCGGTTATGATTATGCTTTCCACCAAGAATTATACCATTATTTATATGGTTAATTAAGCTTGGTAAAAAGCCAAAAATATGCATGGGCTAATAACCATTTATAGCCATTTTGATTAAAGCTTGGCAATGTAGGCCATGAGTTAAGATTAATGCCAAAATGAACATGTATTCTAGTGACTAAAGTGAGGCCATAGAGACTTGAGGGGTGAAGTGATCCATGCAAAATAATTTAGGACCAAAAGTGAC
Source organism: Aquilaria sinensis (assembly GCA_005392925.1). Taxonomy (NCBI): domain Eukaryota; kingdom Viridiplantae; phylum Streptophyta; class Magnoliopsida; order Malvales; family Thymelaeaceae; genus Aquilaria; species Aquilaria sinensis. The sequence goes on from SMDT01000984.1 coordinate 86,478, forward strand.
ATTAAGCCAAAAGAAGGACATGTGGCCATAATCGGTTAAACATGATTCCACTTAGCAAACAAGGAAATTAACTTTGGCCAAAAGCTTTCATTTGTGTCCTTGACCGAGTTTAGAAGGCTTGAGTTGTTCTTGGAGTGTTCTTGATGTTTTGATGCCAAATTAAGGTGAAAGTGAAGCTTGATTATGAAACCAAGCTTGGAATCCTCAATTTCGGAGGTAGGTGACCTTGAGTTCAAGTTTGGAGCTTGAAAATTGGAGAACAAGGTTCGGTCAAGAGCTTTCAAGCTCAAATTTGAGGTAAGGCTCATGATTCACTTGAAATTCTTGGTAAATGTCCACGATCAAGTGATTAGAATGGCTAAGTGATGGCCTTGTTATGCTAGGCAACCTTGGATTCGAAGCTTAGAGACATACTCAACCAAGAGCTCAAGCTTGTGTTTGAGAAGGTAGGGTTTCACGGTTTACTTGGATTCTTGGTTATATTCCATGATTAAGTAAATAAAGTAACTAAGTGATGGTTGAAATTTGCTATGTGATCTTAGTTACTTGAAGGGCATATTGAGAAGCTTTCGGGCTTGTATTATTTGGCTAGCTAGACAAGGTAATGGCATGTGTTAGAATTCCTAATGAGGGAGGCCAACTTGCTAGTGAATACGGAGCTCTAGTGGAATGGGAGTAAAGTTGTGAAGATGGAAGTGCAAAAAGTGCACATGGACACATGCTGGTGAATATGGCCGAATGTATCTTGTGGTGTGTGCGTGTGTTTTGTGTGCTTGGTTGTCTATTTGTGCATGCTAACCCATATATTGTTGGTTTATGATGATTATATGTCTCGGCCTCTTTGTGTTTTCCTTGTTTTCATGTCTTTCTTGCAGGACAAGTAAGCTTGTGGAGGTTAAGTCATGGACTTAACTAAATAGACCTTATATGGTCGTTTGTGAATCCCTACTGAGTTTAATACTCATGCCCATATATTTCCTTTTTTTTCAGGAAAGGATATACAGCTTGAGTAGTTTGCTTGAGTTGCTAGTTTGTGTGCTAAGTAGTACACTTATTGCTCAAGGTATGTGCCAACTCAATCTTGGCTTGATTACTTGCATTACAAGTCTTATGGTTTAAGGTCAAAACTTATATTCTAAGTTTTGCAGGCTTGTGTAGTTGTGGGATCAGTCTAGGTGCAGGATGGATGTGTGGACTATGGCTCTAATTGTAGTGTTCACTTTCATGACCATGAACATGGTCATTGGGTTGGTGCTTCAGTGTGTGCTGCTGTATTGCACACTTAAGTATCTCCTTGGGGAGTAAGGGTACATGGCTTGTAAAACTTAACCTTGGCTATTTTGGACTTGTAGCATCCCTGGTATGTTTCCAAGCTAGTGATGCTTGTACTTAGGCTATTTTGTGTGTATATGTAGCCTTGTTAGTACATGGTTTTGTATGTACATATGTTGGATGCTTATGTGCCAAGTTATGTTAAGTTTATGAGCATATGGTTATGTTTCATGAAGATACCTCTTGAGATACTTTGTTTGGCCGAATATACATGTGCATGGAAACCATGATTTTCAAACTACAAAGATGTGGGCTTCTTGGTTGTCATTCATGAAAGTAGCACACTTGATGAGCACACATCCTAGACACTTAATAGATTAAGTGTATGCCTTGCTTGTATTGCAAGTTATTGATTTATAGCCTTGCCTTGTGTTGCAAGTTAGTGGTTGGGCCCTACTTAAGCTACATGTTATAGTGCTTATTAACTCATAAGCCTCCTGGGACACCTCCCAGCTCTCAGCTTAAGAAAACAAGACTTAAAACTACCTAACAAAGAACAGCTAAAATAATAGGTAGTTAATAACACCTGAACTTAAGAGTATCCAAATAACTCTTGGGTAATTTGGTTAGTGGCACTGAATGTTACCCACTCCGGGGTAGTCCAGTTATGGTGCCAAAACTGTGCATTTAGACTCCCAAGATTGGTAATGTTCTGTAGGCCATCAGAACACTACCCTGAGTGTGCATACCCAAGTGGCCCTCTTGGGCACTATGTAAATACATGCATATTGGTCCAACCATCACACACATATTCACATTGCATGCACACCATGGCAGCAAAGAAGGAAAACACTAGCACAAGTCTTAGTTTTGGCTTCCACACATTAGGCAATCGTGTTAAGTTCTAGTGGCCAGCTATTGCACCTGTAACTTCCACTAATAAACTGTATCATTCTAGCCTCATACCCCCATGTTTTCTTTGCTCCATTATGAAGTAGAGACTTAGAGCAAACCAATGAATTTTGTTTTACATCAATAGCCCACCTATGGACCAAGTTATGGATTTTTGAAGTTGGTTACAAAATTCTGACCAAATGAACAGTAACTCAGCCAACTTTGCAACATCATATCTTTGGCTACAGGGCTCTAAATCCAAAAATTCCAAATCCCAGTTAACCCTCTAGATTTCCTCTAGGTGTGGTCAAAATTTCATACCATAGTTCATTCTACACAGGGAGATATTAAACTTTATGTCCAGAGTCGAAATTCTGGCAACTTTAGGACCATTTTGCCCATACAATTTTTCCAAACCATGGAAACACTTCATTCACAAGGGGAAAGTCCTCCAAGGCTATCCCATACATGTCCAATACACATATTAATTACATTCTCTTGCATCTAGCAACTTTATGTGGCCAAAACAGAATTTACAATAAGCAGCCTATCATTCACACTTAGGCAGCTTTGCACCACATCACTTACATAGCCAAAACATTACTCAAATGTTCACATACTTGTCTCATTTTACATACACTACATGTACATGCATACATGCACTATAATATGGTCTTAACTCAGCTAAATACGCACCCTAGGTTACAGGAGGTCCTGAGACACAATGGACTCCAAAAACAGGATGCTGGACAGCTGCTGCACAACACAGTAAGTACCACCATTAAAAATACCAAATGTGCTCCTAAAATCACCAAAATTTCCAGATCATAACTAGACATATGGAAGTTCATGTACCTGAAATTTCAGATCAAAACTCAAACCACAAAGGTTAGTTTGAAGGTGATCTTTCTGCTGGACCTGAAATGACAGAATTGAGGGGAGTAAGTTTCATTGAGAAACTTAGTAAGGGTAGCACTTGGATTCAATAGGCAATGTAACCATCATTAAAACCTGCATCCAAAGACACTAAAACAAAAAAACCACAATGCATATATACAAGATATAGCAACCAAATGCAGCAGCCAAACACAAACAACAAACACATGAAATGTGGCAGCAACATATACCATAGGTTAGTCCATAAAACACATAATAAACATAACCAAATCACTATGGCAGCCCTCCTCAAGCTAATGCTTGGTCTTAGGAGGATTTTAACACTAGTTAGTACTAACTTTTGGGCCCTAGAAACCCAGAAATTCGCTGCCATCACTGTGCACTTCACACTAGGTCACAAAACCTTCAATAAGTGCACTCCCCTCACTAAGCTTGGTTCATCAAGCTCATGGCTCTCTTCCAAGCTTAGCCCTAGCTCCATGGTTGCTTGAAAATACAGAAAACAACCCATGAGAGCAAGAGAACCCTTACCTTGATGGGTATGCTGAAATTGGAGCTTGATCCTAGGTGCACTCAAGCAATAGCACCAAATAGCTTCCAATTGTGCTTCCTTGACTTCAATTGCAAGTAGTTTTGAGTTTGAAGGTATGGTGGCTATGGAGGAAGTGTGGAGGAGAGGGCTGGCTGTCTTTTTTGCTGGTGGAGGCCGAAATTTAGAGAGCAAAGGTGGTCTTGACTACTTAAATAGTCAAAAGTACACTAAACACACTTAAGTAGTCTTAACCTTGTCTTATGTCATTTTCCTTGCTACAAGACTATGGTTTCTTAGTCTTAATCTCTTGGCCCACATTTGACCATCCTTATCTTCCTTTAGCAGCCCTCCTTATGTGGGATAACCCCACAAAACTTCCATTTGACTTAAGTCATAGACATACACATCTTAAGGCCTACATTAGAACACTTAGGTCCTTTATGCCTTTTTGTGTTTTCTTTGTCCTTAGTTCTCTTCCATAAGCAATTTGGTCCTCCAATAGCACTTTCATACCATTCATATCCTTCCCATAACTCTCCAAATATCTTTTGTGAGAGTTTTGCAATTGAGTACCCGAATTTCCAAAACCTTACAAAAAAGTCCATAGGTTGCTTGAAAAACAAGCAATCCTTAAGGCTTTTCTTGGGGGCCAAGTTACCAACTTGGAACACTTTTAAGGAGGTGTTGATCATGCCTTTTACCCCCCACACTTTAAACACTATGGTGAGAATTACACAATATAATGGTTTTTAGCCATTATGACACACTTGTAATTCTCCCATTTTATGAGGTGGTAACACTGAAAGTGCACAGGCTATGGCCTGTGTGGGGTGTGACAGGTCTGATGAGGTCAATACCCCATACGGCGAAGGGGCAACGGTAATTTGCTGAAGTTATCTTCTCCGAGGGTAACCTCTGGATGTTGGCGTGTCTTTGGCAATTGTCACATTTTCAAACAAATTGCCTTACATCCTTTCTTAGGGTAGGCCAAAAGTAACCCTGGCAAAGTAGTACTGCGGCGAGGGCGTCTGTTCCTATGTGGGAACCACAGGCCCCTTCATGAACTTCTTTGAGGATTGTTCTGACATCCTGTTCACTTATGCACCTCTGCAAGGGACTTGCATACCCTTGTCTGTATAGTTCCTCCCCGATGAGGAAGTATCTCCCAGAGCATTTTCGCACTTTTGCGGCCTCGGCAAGGTCTTCGGGGAGTGCCGAAGTTGCAAGGTATTTCTTGATGGAATCTTGCCATTTTTCTCCCAAGGTTGCTATGCACATTAGCTTTGTGCTTGTTTGACTCAGCACCTCGGTGGGTTCCTTGGACTTGGCCAAGGTGTCAGCTTCAGCATTATCTCTACGAGGCACGTTTTCTATATGTACCGAGTCAAACTCTTTAATGAGTTTCTTGACGAGGTCATGATATTTTGCCAAGGTTGGATCCTTTGCAGCGTAATCTCCTATCATTTGCCGGACTACTAGCTGTGAGTCGCTGTGGGCCTTAAGGTTTCTCACACCAACTTTTCTGGCCAGTTTTAATCCTGCTATGAGGGCCTCATATTCGGCGATGTTATTGGTGACATCAAAACCGAATTTGATGGCTTTGGTGGCTTCCATACCTTCGAGCCCTCGAAGAACCACTCCAGCGCCTTGGTGTTCGGCGCCTGAGGCTCCATCGACAAAGAGTTTCCACTCTGGTTCAATCTTTATCAGGTCTTCCGAGGTAACTTCAACATTCTCGATTTCTAGAACTTCAGCAATTAAGTCTACCAATGCTTGGGCTTTTATTGCCCTTTTTTGCTCGTAAGTGATGTCATATTCTCTGAGCTCGATACAACATTTTGACAGCCTTCTCGAATGCTCTACCTTCTTCATTATGTCACGTAGAGGTAGGTTGTTTCGAACAATGATGGTGTGCCCTTGAAAGTAGGGCTGTAGCCTCCTACCCGTGAGCACTAAGGCATAAATGTTCTACCTTCTTCATTATGTTCCTCCCGATCTGGGAGTCGAACACTTTATTCATCAACCTCTGATAGGTAGCCCCTGCGTTCTTAAGCTCGAAGGGCATTCTGACGTAGCAGTAGGTGCCAACTTCAGTGATGAAGGCGGTTTTTTCGTCATCTTTGGGGTTCATCTGAATTTGATGATACCCGTTGAAGGCATCGATGAAACTGAGAAGACCATATTCGGTAGTTGAATCCACCAATTGGTCTATAGTTGGCAAATGGTAGGAGTCCTTTGGACAGGCATCATTTAGGTTCCAAAAATTGATGCACATTCGGAGCTTTTCACTACCTGTTTTTTGTGGCGATAACCACGTTGCTGAGTCATTCGGGGTATTTAACTTCTCTTATCACTCCTGCCTCAATCAGGCGCTTAACTTCAGTTTTAACGAATGAGTTCTTATGAGCCGATAGGTTTCATTTTTTCTGCCGAACCGGCCTTGCGTCAGGGTGTACTTTGAAACTATGGTGGATTATGCAGAGGTCGACCCCAGGCATGTCTTTTGGAGAGTAAGCAAATAGATCTTTGTTCATTAACAAGAAAGATACAAGCTTATCTTTGTCACCCTTGGACAATTTTTCCCCACTCGGGTGTTCCAGCCGGGGACCAGCTCTACATCTTCTGTTTCTACTTTTTCTAACTCCTCTACTCCTTCTTTTGCTGTCTATTTGCCTGTCATGACGGCTCCTTTAGTAGTCAAAGTCTGTACTTGGACCTTCACCGGGCTTTGTCTAGCCTTGGTGAAGACCCTCCTGACCTTGGATTTGTCACTGAAGATCTTTGCATCTCCTTCTTTAGTTGTGAAGGTGACTATTAAGTACTTTACATCTGGGCGGATGTGGAGAATGCCGTGAGCCTGCCTTCCAAGGATGGCATTGTATGATGAGGGAACATCAATGACGATGAACCTCATCATAACTGAGGCAAACAACTCTTCCTGACTCTGAGGTGAGGTCCGTTTCAGCATTAGGGGCAGATCGATGTATCCGAGGACGGGGAGCTTGGATGGCCCAACCCCAAAGATGGGGGAATTGACTGTGTTGAGGTCACCTTTTGAAATGCCTAAGTTAGGCAGTAGGTGCAAGAATATGACATCGGTGTTGGAGCCATCGTCCAGAAGTAATCTTTTGATGTCCCAACTCCCTATCCTTGCCATGACAAGGAGTGGGTCATCATGGGGGAACTTCACAGTGGACCTGTCTTTGCGAACAAGCCTGTTCGGTGAGTTCCCATACTCCATCATGGAGATTTCTCTTCTCTTTCTTTTCTTCTCAACCGAGGGTATCCCTGTAATGATGGTTTGGTTGACCCATGCTGATGGTGGCAGATTCCTTCAAGGACTTTGGTCATGATGTTTGTCACAATCATAATCCTCCTCATCCCCCCTTATTTGTTCTTCCTTTCTCCCCTTCGGAGAAGGCATACACAAGTACCGGTGAAGTTGGTATTGTTTTATCAGAGACTCGATGTACTTCTTCAGCAAGAAATAGTCTTCGATGTCATGGCCATGATCTCGGTGGAATTGGCAGAACTTCTTCATATTCTTCTTGTTTTCCGAAGTCATGGCCTTTGGCCTTGGAACTGTAGTCCCTTGCCTTTCTAAGACCATGAGAATGCTGGCCCTCGTGGCGTTCAGGGCAGTGAACGTCATTGGCATTTTACCCCTTTGTTTTCGGTGCCTCCCTCCAACCTCATTCTGGTAACGAGGCTGGTGGCTTGGTCCTTCGGGCCGAGGGTGTTCCTCATTTGGTCCGCCCATTCTGAGTTCTTCGGCCGTCATGTGCTGTTCGGCCCTTCGGTAAAACTCCCTGAGGGTGTTTGGGGGGTCCTTGGAGAACTCATAAAAGAGTTGGGAATTTCCCCAAAGTCCTCTTATCATTGCGAGGATGCGAATCTCTGGCCAAAAGTTGGGCACGCTTAGTGCTTCTCGGTTGAACCTTTCGATGTAGTCACGAATGGTTTCCCCACTTCACTGTGCTATGTCGAACATTTGCACCGGCATCTTGGCCATTGGCTTGCTGCCAATGAACTATTGGGTGAACGCAGTAGACAGCTCCTGGAAACTCTGCAAGGTTCCGTGGGCCAGGGAGTTATACCATGCCGTTGCTGAACCAGAAAGGGTCACCTCAAAACACTTGCAGAGGGTTGCGTCATCTGCGTCGTGGAGCACCATGCTTCGCTTGTACTTTGTCAGGTGTGCCTGGGGTTCACTACACCCGTCGTAGGTTTCCAAGCGTGGCACCTTGAAGTCACTAGGCATGGGCACCTCCACCACTTCCCGTACAAAGGCTAACTCTTCTCCGGTATAAGCGTCAGACAATCTTGACCAGACTGGTTTTTGGGACATCTGCCTCTCAACCTTTTCTAGTCTTCCAAGGATCTTCTTCATGAGGATAGCTGTGTTAGCTGTGTTAGCTTCACCTTGCTGCCTGGTGGTCACCGGCAATGGTGAACTTTTTCTCCTTCTCGGAGAGTAACTTCGACGGCGAGGAGACTGGGACCTCCAATATGAGGATGAACTACGCCGACAGGAGGTCCTAGTTTCTTTTGGGTCCTTTTCTCTGGTGGGTTGTGCCCTAGGGGGCACGTCCTCCGTAGAAGATGCGTCATGGGAGCCCTCATTCCTGGAACTCTGGTGGGTGGACCTTAGGCTTCTCTCCCGGCGCATTGCCGAAGGAGATGCCCTTTGAGCTAAAGCAGGCTGGGGCCACCTCTGGTCAAGTTGCTGAGTCATTTTAGTGACGATGGAGCGCTGGAAGTCTCGTAAGAAGCCTAACGTCACTGTTAGAGGCCGGTCATCCTCTGACGTGGAAGTCTCTGCAATAGGCTGCTCGGTCGCCGGCGGTAGAAGGGGACTTTGGGAGCCTCTTGTCTTTGGAACGCCGAGTCTCTACGACGGCAACCTAGGAAGTGTTTCCCACAGACGGCACCAAATGATGGCTTTCTGCATCTTCGTTGCACAACATGGTGAACCTGGAGTAGGAACTTACGGCGAGGAAACGCCTGGATGAGAGGCCTCCGGTGGGAGAAGGACTTCAAGGACTCAAAAAAGTAAGGGTTAGGAGCTCCCCGGAGTATTTTCTGGGGGAAGAGCCTCCGACACCCAAGTCAGTACTTTGCGAGGGTAGATAAAGGGAATAGTAAAGAGGGTATAGCAAGAATCCCTTGTTACCTCCTGGTTGTTCTTATGAAAGCACTGTGCAAGTATTTATAGGAAGGTGCAGGGAGAAGGCCGTTTGACATAGCCTGCTGAGATGGTGACACGTGTTCAGCCCGATTTAGTCCGTACCTCTGCAAAAGGCTCCTCCAGCTGGCCTTAGGCCGTTCTGACCAAGGGTGCCAGTGAGGGTACTATGATAGGAGTGCCCGTGTCAGGGACGTGTGCGAGGTTTTTGTGTCAGAGGCTCCTCAGTCATTTTGTCATACGTCCACGTGGCCTTTTCGGGGGACCGAACTCCTTCGGAGCACAGAGCTCATTCAGGGAGGTGAGCTCCTTTGGAGGGAGGTCCCTTATTTGTATGAGGCACCTTCGGTTGGGCTTTCCCGAGGTTAGGCTCGGATACCTGATGATGGCACTTCATGAGCGCACTCCGAGGGTGGCCCAAAGAGTATCCGAAGGTGGTTTTGGGCACGTGAGGTCGGCGCGAGGTCACCCTCGGGAAGGGTGGTGACCCCTTCTGAACGAAGTTGGGCCCATGGGTTTCCTAAGGGTAGCGCCTATCCGGCTTGTCTGAGGGTGCTAAGGCCCTCTCTTTCCCGGGGTTTTGTCATGTTTGTTTCGACCAGAGGTGGTGCGCTGACCAAGGGTGGTGCGCACATGTGAAGTCCTTCAGGGGCGATAGGCCTTCGGCTATCAACATGATATAGCAACCAAATGCAGCAGCCATTCACAACCAACAAACAAATGAAATGCAGCAGCAATAATAACCATAGGTTAGTCCATAAAACCTGCAATAAACATAAATAAATCACTATGGCAGCCCTCCTCAAGCTAATGCTTGGTCTTAGGAGGATTTTAACACTAGTTAGTACTAACTTTGGGCTCTAGAAACCCTCATTTCACTGCCATAATTGTCACTTCACACTAGGTCACAAAACCTTCAATAAGTGCATTCCCTCACTAAGCTTGGTTCATCAAGCTCATGGCTCTCTTCCAAGCTTAGCAGTACCTCCATGGTTGTTTAAAAATTTTAGAGAAACAATCCATGAGAGCAAGAGATCACTTACCTTGATGGGTATGTTGAAATTGGAGCTTCATCGTACGTGCACGTAAGTCTTAGCACCTAAAAGCTTCTAACTGCCCTTTCTTGCTTTCAATTTCAATCAATTGCAAGTTTGAAGGTGTGGTGGCTATGGAGGAAGTGTGGCTGTGTTCTTGGGCTGAAGGAGGACGAAAATGAGAGAGGGATAAGTGATTTGGCCACTTAAATGGCCTTAAATAAGCTTAATGGCACAAAACACACTTAAACAAGCATAACCTTGCTTTATGTCATTTTCCTTCTCACTAATTATAGTTTCTTTGTCTTAAAATCATTGGTACACATGTGCCCAACATTTTTTACTATTTATCAAGTCTTGGCTACCTCCCCTATGGTGGGATAACCCCACAATTCCACCATTTGACTTAAGTCAAAAGCTTGAACACCTTAAGGTTTACACTAAGACATTTAGGTCCTTAATGCCTTTAGTGTTTCCTTTGTCCAAACTTGTCTTCCATGAACAATTTGGTCCTCCAATAGCACTTTTATACCATTCATATCCTTCCCATAACTCTCCAAGTCTCTTTCTTGAGAGTTTTGCAATTAAGTATCCAAATTTTCAAAACCTTACAAAAAAGTCTATAGGTTGCTTGACAAACAAGCAATCCTTAAGGCTTTTCTTGGGAGCCTAGTTACCAACTGAAAACACTTTTAAGGATGTGTTGATAATTCCTTTTAACCCCCACACTTCAATCACTATGGTGAGAATTACACAATATAATGGTTTTTGGCCATTATGACACACTTGTAATTCTCCCATTTTTTGTGTGGTGGTAATAGTTAACTCCCAAGCCTAATGGGTTTTGAAACCCTAATTCAATTAGGTTTAATGTTGGGCTTCATTAATGGATCAACCTTTGGGCCAATTATTAATCTAAAATTATCCTAAAACCAAAACCTAAATAATATGGCCCATGCTCTCAAATAATCCAATTGGCCCTATGTGTGCAACCCAATAGGCTCCTACCACATTGGAAATGATCATAAATTACATTTATGATCATAAACAATGAGCGGTGTGTAGAAACACATCATTGCTACCCAAGCGACAAGATAGTTGATGGTTCGACTAAACCTCTATGATCATTTTTCATGTATGCCATTGTCCCTTTGTTCCCAAAAAGAGTAATATAAACTGATGACAATGATATCATATATCAACTCATCCGAGCATGGCCATGCATTTCATTAGTCTCACTGAATCAAGGGACCCAAAGATATCACTCTCGTTGCATAGGAGGGACAAATCCCATCTTGGTCATACAAAATCCTCTGCATGATATATGACATACCCAATGACCTCCTTCATGTTCACTCAGTTATGAGCAACAAAGGGAAGTATCAAAGTATATGACTCACATGTAGGGAACCTTGATGACTCGAGGTCAAAGGACTACATATACCATGATCACTACAAGAATCACTTATGACACTCACATAACGATCCATGTAGAGTTCTCATGGTGGGTTAGCCTAATACACAAATTCTCTAACTTGTACCCATATGTTGACTACAAATCTCATATTAGTCCCCATATATGCTAATCTTTATGTGTTATTGCAACCCACTCCACAATAATACTAGACTAGGGATATTTAAGAATACTATTATTCTACGATTATAATTATGTTTGATTATGTCACTCAGAAACAAAACAACAAACATAATTACTAGATTAAAGCCTCAATAAACTATCTTGACTTGATGTGTAAAATACAATCATCTCATGACTAGCTTTTGGGTACAACACTAACAATTTAACCCTTACCTTAGTAATATTAAATGCAAGCTTTCCATGTTCTAGCCAATGTCTTTGTTGTCTCAGTTTTAGTCTCTTCAAGGGTCTTTCTATAGTAGCTTGAGTAGTACCTTATAATTGATTATTAAGAATATAATAAATCATTCCTAGGCTAGGATTAACTAATTTCCCATATAGTTTAAGAGACCAAAACCTAACCTTATCTTTGACTTTACACATCTAGCCCTTAAGTTACTTATGACCCGAGTTTATTCAAATTTCTTGAAACTCGGTTTCTATTATTTGTTCCACTTACAAACAACTAAAAACCATTTATTCCAGCCCAGTAGAACCAGGAATTAATTAGGAAACAATATGGAAAATTACGTAGGAACCCAAACCTAAATCCATTCAGTCTTAATTCACTTATTCCCACACTCATGTTTCTCCTACTGCTTGTTTCTCTGATATTTTCCAATAATAACAATTACAGATATTTATCCTTTATTTATCTCCAATCCATCCCAGCCAAACAAACCAGTAAATAAAAGAAAATAAAATAAAACCGATCTATACCTCCTAACCTCCCAATTAGCCACCTTGTTTGTTTAAAACTTAAGCTTGTTTCCCAAGCTTTCAAATTACAATTTCCTTAATAAGAAAGTATGGAACAAGGGTATATCAGTAATTCCAGCTGCTGCTCATTGATCAAACCCGTAAATCATAGAAGAATGAAATTAAAACATTTACCAAGCTAATTAATTCATACCTAGCTTCCTCATGCATCATGTTATATCTTCTTCCATTTTTCCTTTGATTTTGTGGCTAAATTTAGTGGAATAAGCTAGGTTTAAGCTTGGTTGGAGCTTTAATGGGTTTGGTCAAGTAGTTTTTATGGAGGGGATACTGGTTTTATGGTGGCCAAATGATAAAGAAAGTGACCAGGTGGGTTAGCCACCTCACCACCGCCACACTCAACTTTGCCATAAAGGGGGTAACCTAATTGTGCTATGCGTTATGTTAAGTACTTATTTGTCACGAGCCAGAAAATCTAGGGCCACATCCAGTATTCAACCAAAGGTCACATATTTAATTACACGTTCAGCCCCCAACGTTCAGGTGCATAAAATTTAGTGCTAAGGTTTTTAGCGATCACATTTAAACAACCTATGGTCAATTTAGTTAATTCACAATTTTACAACGATAAAGCAGGAATCAAGAAAAATAGTGATACCTCAAATTTAGTATTTTCTTATGCTTTATCCAATTGTGCAATAAAAATGAATCACTATGTGAAATGACCAAAATGCCCCTCTTGGCCCGGCTTACGTAAATGATCAATTTTACTCATTTTTAGCTACTAAACATTGCTAAACCAAGACTGTAGCTTGCAAATAATATGCTAACCAATAAAATTACAAAAAAAATAACCTTGTTACCTTAGTAGTCCGAGTCTGCCAGGTCATTATAGTTAAAAGTTTGACCAAGATTTGACCATGAGTTACTATTTTAGGAATGAGTTTTTTTGACAAATAAAGGAAAGTTTGAGAGTTTATTGAATGAAAGGTTTTAAACTTCATGGAGAATGAGCTTGCCTGCTACTATTCACCTTCAAACCCGAGCTCCTCATTTCCATCTTTATTTTTGCTTTAATTCTTCCATAAATCCTTGTTCTTTTAGTGAAATTTGAAGGTTCCAAGTGTTGCTAAGCTTTAGGTAGCTTACTGCAAGAAATTTGTGTGCTTTTGAAGCTTGGAATCACATTTTTCTTGCTTGGGTCAAGTTTATGCATGAGGTAACTTGGAATCCTTGATGAATTGTTGTTTCTTTAGCGAATTGATGCTTGAATTTCGCTTGGTTGGCCTTATTTTGATGCCATGAACCTTGAATTGCTCAGAACCTAGGTGAAATTTATTGGGGCCTTGAATTTTGGTGGAAAGCTGCTTAATCTTTGCTTGTGACTTGGAATAAGGTAAAAGATTTATGGTTCATGCTTATTTGATATTATTCATAGCTTGTTTGCTTGTTAAATTCAAGTATTTTGATGAATGGTATTAGTTAGTGGGTTGTGTTCATCACGGTGGAATTGTGGTGTTTTGATCCATCATAAGCTCGGTAGGAATGATGCATTGTGGCCTAGGAAGCGTGTTTTGTATGTTCGCTAAGTAGGGACATGTCCCTAACTTGTTTGGGAGCCTTTAGAGGCCTCCTAAGGTGCTTTGTGCACCATTTGCAAATTTTGGCAATAAGGCTCAAACACTAGAGTGCCAATTGGCATAGCACACCTAGAGCACACTAAGGGAGATTAAAATGCTAATAGTGTGGGGTTGCAGTGCTAATGGACTATTCGCTAGCAAAACACACTTTTTTGCAATAAGTTTTAGAGGAGGTCAAGAAGCATGCCTAGGGCTCTTAAGGGTTGAGGTGATCTGGTGGCACTTCGGGACACCTGAAACTCCTCTATGAGGTAGGAGTTTTTCAAAGAATTATGGAGTACCAAGAGTACCCATAAGGTGACACAAGTTAATTGGCTACAATATAGCACCTTTAGTCGAGTGTAAAGTTTAGTACCATCGGGAGTCTAGTAGGGCCTTTAGCTCTAAGGTCTCGATGTGGGAACCTTAGCACACTTATGTGGCTTCAAAGAAACCTAGAGGATGAGTCCACTAGGGTGAACCAAGTAATGATGGATAGGTATGCGCCTTAAGTGAGGGTTCAGTGCACTTGTAGCCTAGGAAAAGTTACTTGAGGTACAAGTGAGAACCTAGTGCATTCTTGGTAAGGTTTTAAGATGGAAGCTTAGTAAACAAGTGACCTAGACCAGCTTAATCGCTTGAGGCACTATGTGAAGGTTAAGTACACCTAGTGAGTTCATTGGAACATAAGTAAGGTGCATCCACCATGTTCATCTGCACAAGATAAGGGAGCTTCAACTAGTGATAAACTTCATTAGTTAGAATAGTAAGCAATGGTTACTAGTAGAAAAGGCTACACCATGTACTTAAGGACTAGGTAGAGGATAAGTCCCAAGGGACTGAAATGCTATGCGCATAGATTTAGCCTCACACTGCATGAGCTCTCAGTAGATTACATATACATAATCCTTTGTGTTTTCTTTGCAGGTTAAAGATCCCTTACTAAGAATCATGGATTCTCACACTTCGTTTCATGTTATGCAGATACTGAGGTTATTGAACCCGATAATCATTGAAGGTTGTCGAGGTAGTTATCGTTGCAAGCACACTATATATCAGAATCTTTAAGATTCTAGTTTAGTCAATTATATGTTGGTTAAGCTATATTACTAACTATAGTCTTCTTGGCCATAGAGGTTAATGAGCACAGTGACGACTTTAGAGGCGTGCCACTAGGATTTCCCATCTGAGGTGAAAGCTAGTTGATAGGATCTCAGTAGTACTAGTCCTGTGTATACTAATGGCCTCCAATGTGTATGGTTAGACTTACGGACTCTGCAGTTGGGTTAGGGTATAGGGCATAGTAATCTTTGGTTTGGACGCCCACTTGTAATTAATTATGTGTAGGATTTTGATGACATTATGATAGTTTTGAATTCTTTGACTCTTTTAACAATGAATTTTATGGAAAATTTCTAGGCTATATAAAAGATTTATGGTTTTCCACTCGCCAAGTTAAAGCAACTCTTGCATGCATGATTGTATTTCTAGGCTAAATAACTAGTGGTAAGAAGTTTTAACAAAGGTGCACATAATTAAATAGCCAATCATAAGCAGCATGAGAGTTGTTCTTATAGGTTTCTTGGGCAAGGCCATGAGGGACCTTGTCAGGAGCACTCATTAGTAGCCTACATTGATGACCATCAAATTCTTTGATAACACTAACTTAAGGCCTTTGTGGTTTTGGCCTCAAGTTCCTACTCTCAAGGAAAAAGTACAAGAGTGCTCTAATCCACATTGTAGCCTACATGATCAAGCGCTTGTCACTTTGATTAGCACATCCTCCACTTTTTCTGGTGTTTCCTAACACATCCAAGTTGGTGGTTAAACTTCTAGACCCTTGGAAGTAGTCCACTGGGCCTGGTGGTACTCCCACCTTAGACGTTTCCTGGGATGGTGATCAAATCTCAGCTACTTGTACAAAGGTGTTGCCCTACCTTGGAGCAAGCCAAAACAACTTCCCCAATTTACCAAACTAGATTGCTAGGATCCATTTCTGTACCATGAGCATCCAAACTGCAACAGATCTAGTTGATAGCCGAAGGGCTATCGCCTCTATCTGACCCGAACTCGGAGCGTCAGGAAACTCGATGATACTATTAGCCCCCCCGAGGTACTAAACAGATCGCCTTAGAGATGAAGAATCAGCTATCGCAAGCCGAAGAGGATCTCCCCGAAGGTGGAACCCTGAATCAGGGAACTCCCCGAACTACGGGCATATTTCACGAAGGGGCATCATCCGCGCCAGAGGACGACCTCGTCCAGGGACTTCGGGAGTACGGCATGAGCATTTAAGGAGACTCTGACATGTCGCCCACAGACGTTACAGGCCGCCCCAAATGGCGGTCTGACGCACCGATGCCATTCAGGTCCCGTCACGACCTGTCTCGGTTCAAGGCTGAAGAAACCTACCACCGGCTACTTGTCCCCTACGCCCAGAAATTCAGGAAAGATCTGACCGAACACGTGTCATGATCTGAATGGGCTGGATACTCCTATAAATACTAGGAAATAAACCTGGGCAAGGGATCGATCCTTGAGCAGACTCCTCTCCTTGAGAAAACACAAACGGCAAGGTCTTTCTACTTTTCAGTGCTCATCCCTTATTTTCTTTCAGGACACTGACTTGGGCGTCGGATGCTCCTCCCTGGAAACACACCCCGGGGACCTTCTGACCCCCTCTTCTGAGCTTTTCAGGCACGCTCCCCTGGGCAGTTCGGGACTCCAGGCAGTCTCCCTCTCAAGAAGTCCATCTACAAGTCTCAATGTCACTCCACGAAGATGCTGATCGGCATCATTTGGCGCCGTCTGTGGGAACCCGCTCTGAGGTCGCCATCGTTGAAACTCGGCGTTCTAAGGACAAGGGACTCCCGAGGTCCCTGTCCGCGCCTAAGGATCAACCGGCCGCTGAGCAAACATTCCCAGGGACTTCTGCGCCCGAGGAAGACCGCCCTCTAGTCATTACTATGAGTTTTCTACAGGACTTTCAGCATTCTGTCGTGGTTGAGATGACACAGCAGATAGACCGAAGGTGGCCACAACAAGCTCAGGCCCAAAGGCCTCCCTCACCAGGACGCCCTTAGGAGAAAAGCCCCAAATCGACCCATCATAGTTCGGGAAGCGGGGACCCACGTGAAGAGTCCTCTACGGAAAACATACCCCTCGGGAAACGGCCTACGGGACAAACAAGGTCCAATCGACCCAAAGTCTCACAGCGAAGGAGTTCGTCGCCTGAGGCGAGGTCCCTGTCCCCTCGACGCCGAGCTCGCTCCCCGAAGAGGCACCGGCAATCTGCCTTCCCAGAGGAAGAGCCTAACACCACGATCCTTATGGAGAGGATACTAGCGAGACTAAACAGGGTGGAGAAACAGGTAGCCCGCAAACCCATCTAGGCTAGGTTGTCGGGAACCTTCTGCGAGGATGAGTCCCCGTTCACCCAAACTGTAGTTGAGGCAGCCATGCCAGGCGACTTCAGGGTACCTCGGCTAGAGATCTATGATGGCCACACTGACCCACAGGCCTATCTGACAAAATACAGACGCAGCATGATAATGCACGGAGCTGATGATGCTACCTTGTGCAAATGTTTTGAGGTCACCCCCACAGGACCAGCAACCGCGTGGTATAACTCATTGGCTCCAGGAACCATCACGGGGTTCCAGGAGTTATCCACGGCCTTCACACAGCAATTTATTGGAAGTCGCCCAACGGTGAAAATGCCTGTACAGATGTTCGACATAGAGCAAAGAAATGGAGAAACCATCCGTGACTATGTCGAAAGGTTTAACAGGGAAGCTTTGAGTGTCCCGGATTTTTGGCCCGAAATACGCATTCTCGTCATGACATGTGGCCTTCCGAGGGACTCGCAGTTGTTTTATGAGTTCTCTAAGGACCCCCCGGACACCCTCGGTGAATTTTACCGAAGGCCCAAACAACACATGACCGCCGAAGAGCTGAGAATGGGTGGGCCGAAGTCCGATCACGGCTGCGCCGAAGGGTCCAACCAGCAAACTCGGCATCCATCTGAACAAGCGGGCCGACCTCGGAGAATGGGTCCAACCAGCAAACTCGGCATCCAACGGTATCCACACGAACAGGCGGGCCGACCTCGGAGAATGCGGGGAAGGAAACTCCCAGCTTTAATGATCCAAAACACCCCTGAACACTACACGGACAATCACATCCTCAATGACGGTGATTGCTAAAGTGACAAGAGGGTATATGCAGATTCAAGACTAAGCACGAGACATGGAATGTGTCACTCTCGGCCCAAGGGCCATGACATTGATATCGCATATAACAAGAAAAACATAAAGGGGAAGTTCTGCCAGTTTCACCGCGACCACGGCCATGAGCAACCGAAGTATTGCTAGGGAACCAACTAGGAAGAAGTACATATAACGGTCCATGTAGTCGGTCCAGTACACAAGTTCTCCGCTTGTACCCATATGTAGACTACATAATAAAACTGGGCCAACTTCGACGATGGATTAATGCCTTAATAAAATCTGCACAAAAACTAACTTTCACACCCCGAACACTACACGGATCCTCATGACGATGGAAAAGCAGGGGACGCCACGGCCAAGGGCCATGACCGCTGATAACAAGAAAAACATAAAGAAGTTCTGCCAGTTTCACCGCGACCACGGCCATGACACCGAAGATTGCTTCCAACTGAAGAAGTACATAGAGTCGCTAATAAAACTGGGCCAACTTCGACGATATCTGCGGATACCTTCCCCGAAGGGAAGAAAAGATGAGGAAGAAAAGGCCGAAGATGAGGACTATGACTCTGACAGGCGAAGAAACCGAAGTCCGAAGAGGCGCCCTCCACCTCCGGCAGGAGTAATACAAACAATCACGACGGGGCTCCCATCCTCGGAAAGAAAGAGGAAGGCCAGAGAAATAGCAGTCATGGAATATCAGAATCCGACAAAGAAACTGGCCCGCAGGGATGGATCCACCGTCATCTTTCCCCATGACGATCCGCTGCTGATCATGGCGAGGATAGGGAACTGGGACGTCAAAAGAGTGCTGCTCGACGACGGATCGAACGCTGACGTCCTGTTCTCGCACTTACTGCCGAACTTGGGCATATCTAGCAGCGACCTCAAACCTGTCACCTCGCCTACTTTCGGGGGAGGACCGTCCGAACTACCTGTCCTCGGATGGATCGATCTCCCCTTGATGATGAAAGGAACTTCGGTAGAAGGGACCGCTGAACTTTACGCCTCCACAATGGCGAAGTTTATTGTCATGGATGTCCCTTCATCGTACAACGCCATCCTTGGGAGACAGACACAGGGAAATCTACACATTCGCCCTGATGTGAAGTACTTGACTGTCACTTTCGCCACCAAGGATGGAGATGCAGAGATCTTCATAGATCAAGGCGAAGTAAGAAAGGTGTTCGTAAAGGCACGAAAAGCTCCGGCAAACAACTCCGCACAAACGGTGGAGGCAAAGGCACCAGAGAAGGGCAAGGAAGGAGATCCCGTGAAAGCGGAAATGGAAACAGTAGAACTTGTCCCAGGTCAATCTACCCGAATAGGGAAGAGCTTGGCCGAAGGTGACAAGAAAAAACTTGTATCTTTTCTACTGGAAAATAAAGATCTATTTGCCTACTCGCCGAAAGACATGCCAGGGATAAACCCTAGCGTAATACAGCATAGCCTTAAAGTTAATCCCGAGGCAAAACCTGTCCGGCAAAAGAAACAGAGCATCTTGGTCCATAAAAGTAACTTTGTCAAAACCGAAGTGCAGCGCTTGTTAGATGCTGGTATCGTCAGGGAGGTCAAATACCCCGAATGGTTGAGCAACGTGGTTATTGCCACGAAAGAAGGAAGCAGTAAGCTCCGGATGTGCATCGACTTCAGAAACTTGAACGATGCTTGCCCAAAAGACTCACACCCCCTCCCACCAATAGACCAATTGGTAGACTCAACTGCCGAATACGGGCTCCTAAGTTTCTTAGACGCCTTCAGTGGGTACCATCAAATAAGGATGGACCCCGAAGATGAGGAAAAAATCGCCTTCATCACCGAAGGAGGAACATACTGCTACGTCAGAATGCCCTTCGGGCTTAAAAACGCAGGAGCCACCTACAATTGAGTCTATTTAGTTAAGCAGAGGTTGATGAGCAAGGTCTTTAACGACCAAATAGGGAGAAACATGGAAGTGTATGTCGACGATATGATAGTCAAAAGCAAGCTGCCTGACGACCACGTCGCAGATCTAAAGGAAACTTTCCACCAGCTCAGAGCCTTCGGGATCCGTCTCAATCCCGAAAAGTGCATCTTCGGAGTGACCTCGGGAAAATTCCTTGGGTACATGGTATCAGAAAGAGGCATTGATGCTAACCCAGAAAAAATCAAGGCTCTGCTCGAGTTCCGAACTCCTACCACAATAAAGGATGTGCAGAGACTCACCGGAAGGATAACCTCTCTTAGCAGGTTTATTTCCAGGTATGGAGACAGGTGTCGACCATTCTTCAAGGTCCTCACTAAGGCAACAAAAGAGGAAAACAACCTCGGAAATAATGATCATCCTTGGAATGAAGACTGCCAAAAGGCCTGGGAAGAACTCAAAATCTACTTAGCCAGCCTGCCCACTCTGCGACAACCTCGCGTGGGAGAGCCCCTTGTGCTATACCTCGCCGTCACAGAAAAGGCTGTGAGCTCGGTCCTTGTGAAAGAAGAGGGGCCGAAGCAATGGCCGGTCTATTATGTAAGCAAATCCCTCCATGGCACCAAAAGTCAGGTATCCTTTGTTGCAAAAAGCTATATATGCCTTGGTGCTGGCAGGGAGAAGGCTACGACCATACTTTCAGGCTCACCCTATCATCGTCCGGAGTAGTCTACCACTTCGGGATGTCATGAGGAAGGTTGATCATTCCGGAAGGCTCTCCAAGTGGTGTATAGAGCTTGGCGAACACGACATCACTTATGAACCTCGGAAAGCCATAAAAGCTCAAGCACTGGCAGACTTCATCGCCGAAGTACCCACCACCGAAGACAGCCATCCGGATCCTGGCGAAAGTGAGGCCGAATGGACTTTGCATGTCGATGGAGCCTCGGGCTCCGAACACCAGGGAGCTGGCGTGATCATTAGGGGTCCTGAAGGCCTAGAAGTGATGAAGGCCATCAAGTTCGGCTTTGATGTCACCAACAATATGGCGGAGTATGAAGCCCTCATAGCAGGATTGCGCCTGGCCAGAAAAATTGGCATAAGAAACTTGAAAGCCCACAGCGATTCTCAGCTGGTAGTGCGACAAACGGCAGGAGACTACGGGGCAAAGGACCCAACCTTGGCAAAATACCATGAATTGGTGGCAAAACTCATCCGGGAGTTCGACACCGTACGAATCAAAAACGTGCCTCGGCGAGATAATGCCGAGGCAGATTGCTTGGCAAAATCAAAAGCATGCACCGAGGTGCTAAGCCACCCGAGCATCACAGTGCTGGGCATATCAACTTCGGGAAAAGGCTGGAAAGACCCGATAAAAAGATATCTCGCCGACAATACGCTCCCCGAAGACCCCAGTGAAGCTGCCAAAATCCGAAGACGCTCCGGCCGATTCTTCCTAATTGGCGAAGAATTATATCGGCAGGGATATGCAAACCCACTGCAGAGGTGTGTTGGCGAAGAGGATACTGAAATGATCCTCGAAGAAGTACACGAAGGCGCTTGTGGTTCGCACATCGGAACCGACGCCCTTGCAGCAGTAATACTTCGCCAAGGATACTTTTGGCCTACCCTGAGAAAGGACGCTAGGCAGTTCGTCCGGAAATGCGGTAATTGCCAAAGACACGCAAATATCCAGAGGACACCCTCGGAATTGGTGACTTCGGCTGATTATCCTTGGCCCTTCGCAGTCTGGGGCATAGACCTCATTGGGCCGCTCCCAACAGCCCCTGGAGGCGTAAAATTCTGCGTGGTAGCAGTAGACTATTTCTCCAAATGGGTCGAGGCAGAACCCCTGGCGACTATCTCGGCAAAAGAAGTGCAGAAGTTCGTATGGAAAAACATTGTATGCAGATTCGGCATACCAAGGGTACTTGTAGCTGATAATGGGTCCCAGTTCACAGATAAAGGATTCCAGGAATTCATCAGTGACCTCGGAACAAAAATGCACTTCGCCCCAGTAGCTCACCCCCAAAGCAATGGGCAGGTAGAAGTATCTAACAGGACCATAAAAGATGGTCTGAAAAAGAGACTAGGGGAAGCAAAAGGGAAATGGACGGGAGAGCTCCAAAGCGTGTTATGGAGTTACCGAACGACACCCCGAAGAGCCACAGGGGAGACCCCCTTTTCACTCGTCTTCGGTACAGAGGCCATCATCCCAATCAAAGTCTTGCGACCGTCAGTACAGGTGCAAGTATTCGACGAAAGTGGAAATGACCTCGGCTTAAGAACCAAGCTTGACCTTGTCAGCGAACACAGAGAAATAGCTGAGCTGAGAAGAAAAGCTTTTCAGCAAAGAGTGGCCGCGGCTATAAACTTACGAGCCAGGCCAAAGGAAATCAATAAAGGAGACCTCGTTCTCCGAAAGGCTAACTTTGCACTGCGAAGGCCCTCCCACGGAGTACTTCATGCAAATTGGGAAGGACCTTACCTGGTTCTTGCTGAAGTACGAAAAGGCGTCTACAGACTCTGCGACGCCGAAGGCATAGAATTAGAAAATACCTGGCATTCCGATGCCTTGAAAAAATTCTATGCTTAAGGTTTCGCGGAAGAATTGTGTTGTACAAATTTGGAAAATATGCTAATTACAGAAGTTTCTTAGAAAAATTCTCAAGTATAAAAAGTGTACAAGCTAGAATAAGTGCAAATACAATTTCCCGAAGTCCCTTGAGTGATCACGTTCGGGAAAAATGGGAAACTAAAAATCTCACGAAGGTGCTCGCCGAAATAAGCACAAATATGATTTTCTGAAGTCCCTTGAGCGATCATGTTCGGGACAAAAGGGAAAATGAAACATCTCACAAAAAGACTTAGCCAAAAAAAATCTTCATTAAGGTGAGTCGGCTTACAGAGAAGAAGAAGTACAAAAAGAAGAAGAAAAAGGCAAGGGGTCCTAGGACAAACTAAGGAATCTCAACGTCCCAAGAGCCACCAGCCCCTACGTCCTTGTCCACCACCTTTGGCGCCGGGATAGAAGAAGGCAAGTTCAGGTGCTCAATCTTGGACCAGGACCACCGAGGCGCCTCGGGAATGTTTAGAGCCTCCAAGAAAGAGAGGTCTAGATCTGGGAACCTCTGAAGAACTTGGTGCCGAACAAGGCAAAACCCGTCCTGGAAAGCGACCTTGGCCATCTGGTCAGACTTGTCCTTCTCGACCTCAAGTTCCTCAAGATCGTTCTGCAGATCTGCGACCTCCTTCTTCAGTGCCTTCATCTTCTTCTTCCTCGGCTCCTTCTTCAAAGAATCGACCTCGGCTTGGAGCTCGGCCTTCTCAGCAAGCGCCTTCGCCAGGAGAGCCTCAGATTCTGACTTCTCCTTTAGATGCGCCTCATTTGCCGAAATCAGC
Organism: Aquilaria sinensis; assembly: GCA_005392925.1. Taxonomy (NCBI): domain Eukaryota; kingdom Viridiplantae; phylum Streptophyta; class Magnoliopsida; order Malvales; family Thymelaeaceae; genus Aquilaria; species Aquilaria sinensis. Next base: position 109,798 of record SMDT01000984.1, read on the forward strand.
TCCGCCACCTGGGAGCCGAGGTCAGAAATCTTCTGGGAGGAGTCCTTCAAAAGTTCTTCTTTTTCCTTCTGGAACTCCCCCTGAAGGGCAGCAACCTCCTTCTCTGCAGCATCAGCCAGCTGCAGGTTCTTGGTAGCCAATTCCGAGCACATGGCCTTAGTTTTTTCAATAACCTCTAAGGCCGAGGCTCGGAATGCCGTCTGCCTGGCTACCCGAACTCTGAGGTAGCCGGCGTACCCCAGCAGCTGCAAAGGGATAAAGGCGAGGTCAGTAAGACAAAGAGAAAGCCAAACACTTAGAAAAAATTGAAGGGAAAAAGATAGGCATGAAGCATACCTGGGCACCATGCTCGGAAACCTTCGCGGCGAGGGAGTCATCGCCCGGATGAGCTTCCGCAATTGATAGCCAAACACTATCGCCTCGATCTAGCCGAACTCCCTGCCACAAGAATGGCCAGAAGAACTGGCGCTACCCGAGAAAAGGTGTGATCATGCACCTCGGGAGATAGCCGAAGAGCTCCGAGCCCGGCATGCCAGGAAAACCCGAGGACACTACTCGGCCCCCCAAGGTTGTGAACAGATCGCCTTCGGAAAAGCGGCACCAGACACAGTGAGCCGAACATGATATCCCCGAAGGCGGAACTCCCTGAAACTGGGAACCCCCGAACTGAGGGCTTGTTTCCCGAAGAGGCTCTGTCTGTACCAAAGGACGACCTCACCCAGGGACCTCGGGAGTACGGCAGGAGATTTATGGAAGCATTTAAGGAAGCCTCTGACACATCCAATCACAGACGCCACAATCCGCCTCAAAAGGCGCTCTGCCACGCTGACGCCATCAAAATCACATCATGGCCCGTCTCAGCACATGGCTCAAGGTAACCTACTATCTGTCTCCTATGCCCAGAAAGTCAGGAACGTCCGACCGAACACGTGTCGTGATCTGAACGGGCTAGGCACTCTTATAAATACCAGGAGTTAGTACCAGACAAGAGGTTGGTTAGCTGGCGAAATACGGCTCCCATTACCAGGCAAAACTCATCAGCCCTTTGTGCTATTTTTTCTGCCTTTCTCTCGGCCACCACTGACTTGGGCGTCGGAGGCTCCCCCCGGAAAAACACTTCGGGGGCCTCCTAACCTTTTGTTTCTGAGCTTTCAGGTGCTCTCCTTTGGGCTGTCCAATCCACCTGGCGTTCCTCCTCCCAGAAGTCCCTCCACCAGCCACCATGACTATAAATGATGAGGCCCCTAGCCATCATTTGGCGCCGTCTGTGGGAACCCGCTCTGAGATCGCCGTCGTTAAGACTCGGCGTTCTAAGGACAAGGGACTCCCGAGGTCCCCGTCTGCGCCTGAGATACAACCGGTTGCTAAGCAAACACTCCCAGGGACTTCTGCGCCCGAGGAAGACCGCCCTCTGGTAGTCACCATGAGTTTCTTGAGGGACTTTCAGCGTTCGGTCGTGTCTGAAGTGACACAGCAGATCGGCCGAAGGTGGCCGCAGCAAGCACAGGCCCAGAGACCCCCCTCAGTGACACGCCCTCGGGAGAGGAGTCCCAAGTCTACACATCGCAGTTTGGGGAGTGGAGACCCTCGCGAAGAATCATCCACAGAAATTATAGCCCTCGGGAAACGTTCTGTGGGACAAACCAGGTCCAAGCGACTGAGAGTCTCACAGCGAAGCAGTTCGTCGCCTGAGGCGAGGTCCTTGTCCCCTCAGCGCCGAACTCGCCCCCCGAAGAGGCGCCGACGATCTTCATTCCCTGAAGAAGGCCCTAGCGCCACAGTGCTCATGGAGAAGATACTAGCACGGCTGGACAGAGTGGAAAAACAAGTGGCCAGAAAATCCGTTTGGGCCAGACCCTCGGGAACATCCTGCGAAGGTGACTCCCCTTTCACTCAGGCCGTCGTTAAGGCAGCCATGCCAGGCGAGTTCAGAGTACCTCGGTTGGAAATTTATGATGGTCGTACTGATCCGCAGGCCCATCTGACGAAGTACAGACGCAGCATGATAATGCACGGTGCTGATGACGCTACCATGTGCAAGTGCTTCGAAGTCACCCTCACAGGGCCAGCAACTGCTTCGTACAATTCACTGCCCTCAGGGACCATTACTGAGTTCCGGGAGTTGTCCACAGCCTTCACCCAGCAGTTCATTGGGAGCAGACCTACTGCGAAGATGCCTGTCCAGATGTTCGACATAGAGCAGAGGAACGGAGAAACCATCCGAGACTATGTCGAAAGATTCAATAGGGAAGCTCTGAGCATCCCAGACTTCCGGCCCGAAATCCGCATTCTTGCCATGACACGGGGCCTTCGGCGAGACTCACAGCTATTCTACGAGTTCTCAAAGGACCCCCCGGAGACCCTCAGAGAATTTTACCGAAGGGCAGAACAGCACATGACCGCCGAGGAACTAAGAATGGCAGGGCCGAAGCCCGATCACCACCGCGCCGATGGGTCCAATCAGCAAGCTCGGCATCCGACCGAACAAGCAGGACGACCTCGGAGGATGCGGGGAAGGAAACCCCAAAGTTTCACACCATTGAGCACTACACGGACCAACATTCTCATGGCGCTGGAAAGGCAAGGGACGCAGATTCGGCGACCAAGGGCCATGACCGCCGATAATAAGAAGAATGCAAAAAAGTTCTGCCAGTTTCATCGCGACCACGGTCATGAGACCGAAGATTGCTTCCAGCTGAAGAAGTACATAGAGTCGCTGATAAAGCAGGGCCAACTTCGGAAATACCTGCGGATGCCATCCCCGAAAGGCAGAAAAGTGGAGGAAGAAAGGGCCGAAGATGAGGACTATGACTCCGACAGGCGGAGAAACCGAAGTCCAAAAAGGCGCCCTCCACCTCTAGCAGGGGTTATCCAAACCATCATCACGGGGCTACCATCCTCGGAAAGAAAGCGGAAAGCCAGAGAAATTGCAGTCATGGAGTATCAAAGTCCATCAAAGAAACTGGCTCGCAAAGATAGCTCCACCGTCGTCTTCCCCCACGATGATCCGCTGCTGATCACGGCAAGGATAGGGAACTGAGGCGTCGAAAAAGTGTTGCTTGATGATGGCTTAAAAGCTGACGTCTTATTCTCACACCTGCTGTCGAGTTTGGGCATCTCCAGCAGCGAACTAAAGCCTGTCACCTCGCCCACCTTCGGGGTTGGACCATCCGAACTGCCCGTTCTCGGATGGATCGACCTCCCACTGATGATGAGAGGGACTTCGGTAGACGGAGCAGCTGAGTTGTACGCCTCCACAATGGCGAGGTTCATCGTCATGGACGTCCCGTCCTCGTACAACGCCATCCTTGGAAGACAGACAATGGGGAACCTGCATATTCGCCCTGATGTGAAGTACTTGACTGTCACATTCGCGACCAAGGATGGAGATGCAGAGGTCTTCCTAGACCAAGCCGAGGTAAGAAAGGTGTTTGTAAAAAAACGAAAAGCTCCGGCGAGCAACCTCGCGCAAACGATGGAGGCAAAGGCGCTAGAAAAAGGCAAAGAAGAAGATCTCGCCAAAGCAGAAACGGAAGCAGTAGAGCTTGTCCCAGGTCAATCTACCCGAATAGGGAAGAGCTTGGCCGAAGGTGACAAGGAAAATCTTGTATCCTTTCTGCTGAAAAATAAAGATCTGTTTGCCTACTCGCCGAAAGATATGCCAGGGGTAAACCCTGGCATAATAAAGCATAGCCTCAAAGTAAGCCTGAAAGCAAAACCTGTCCGGCAAAAGAAACGAAGCATCTCATCCCACAAAAGCAACTTTGTCGAAACCGAAGTCCAGCATCTCCTAGATGCTGAAGTTATCAGGGAGGTCAAGTACCCCGAATGGTTGAGCAACATGGTCATTGCCACGAAAGAAGGTAGCAGCAAAACTCCGGATGTGCATCGACTTCAGAAACTTGAACGATGCTTGCCCGAAAGACTCATACCCTCTGCCGCCAATAGATCAACTGGTAAATGCAACTGTTGAGTATGGGCTCCTAAGTTTCCTAGATGCCTTCAGTGGCTACCATCAGATAAGGATGAACCCCGAAGATGAAGAGAAGACTGCCTTCATCACCGAGGGAGGAACATATTACTATATCAGGATGCCCTTCGGGCTAAAAAATGCAAGGAGCCACCTACCAGAGGTTGATGAACAAGGTCTTCAAAGACCAAATGGGGAGAAACATGGAGGTGTATGTTGATGATATGATAGTCAAGAGCAAGCTGCCCGGCTACCACGTTGCAGATTTAGAGGAAACCTTCCAAAAGCTCAGAGCCTTCGGGATCCGCCTAAATCCTGAGAAGTGCATCTTCGGGGTGACCTCGGGAAAATTCCTTGGGTACATGGTATCCGAAAGAGGCATCGAGGCTAAACCCGAGAAGATTAAGGCTCTGCTTGGATTCCGAACTCCTACCACAGTCAAAGACGTGCAGAGACTCACCGGAAGAATAACCTCTCTGAGCAGGTTTATTTCCAGGTACGGAGATAGGTGTCGACCCTTCTTCAAAGTCCTCACAAAGGCAGCAAAAATGGAAGGCGACCTCGGAAGGAATGATCATCCTTGGGATGAAGATTGCCAAAAGGCCTGGGAAGAACTCAAAGTCTACCTGGCCAGCCTGCCGACTCTGCGACAACCTCGGGAGGAAGAGCCCCTCGTACTCTACCTCGCCGTCACAGAAAAAGCTGTGAGCTCGGTCCTTGTGAAAGAAGAAGGGCCAAAGCAATGGCCGGTCTACTATGTCAGCAAGTCCCTGCATGGCACCGGAGTCAGGTACCCTTTGCTTTAAAAAGCTATATACGCCTTGGTGCTTGCAGGGAGAAGGCTGCGACCATACTTTCAGGCTCAGCCCATCATCGTCCGAAGTAGTCTGCCACTACGGGATGTCATGAAGAGAGTTGATCATTCGGGAAGGCTCTCCAAGTGGTGCATAGAGTTGGGCAAGCACGAAATCACGTATGAGCCTCGGAAGGCCATAAAAGCCCAAGCACTGGCAGATTTTATCGCCGAAATACCCACCACTGAGGAGAGCCATTCAGATCCAAAAGAGGGTGAGCCAGAATGGACCTTGCACAAAGACGGAGCCTCAGGGCCCGAACACCAAGAGGAGCTGGAAGCCATTTGGATCCATCAGGTGGACCCTGAAGGCCTGGAGGTCAGAGGACCCGAAATGAAGGCTATCAACTTCAGCTTCAGCGTCACTAACAATGTGGCTGAGTATGAAGCCCTCATAGCGGGATTACGCTTGGCCAAAAGGATTGGCGTGAGAAACTTAAAAGCTCACAGCGATTCCCAGCTGGTAGTTCGGCAGACGGCAGGAGATTATGGGGCGAAGGACCCAACCTTGGCAAAATACCACGAGCTGGTAGCAAAGCTCATCCAAGAGTTTGACGCCGTACGGATCGAAAATGTACCACGGCGGAATAACACTGAGGCAGATTGCTTGGCGAAGTCTAAAACATACACCGAGGTGCTAGACCATCCGAGCATCTCAGTGCTGAGCATGATGACCTCGGGAACAGGGTGGAAAGATCCAATAAAAAGATACCTCGCAGAGAATTTGCTCCCCGAAGACCCCGGCGATGCTGTAAGACTGCGAAGACACTCCGGAAGATTCTTCCTGATTGGCGAAGAGTTATACCAACAGGGATATGCGAATCCGCTGGAGAGATGCGTGGCTGAAGAGGATACTGAAATGGTCCTTGAAGAGGTCCACGAAGGCATGTGTGGTTCACACATTGGAACTGATGCCCTTGCAGCAGTGATACTTCGCCAAGGATACTTCTGGCCTACCCTGAGAAAGGACGCAAGACAGTTCGTCCGGAAATGCGGTAGTTGCCAGAGACATGCAAACATCCAGAGGGCACCCTCGGAAATGGTAACCTCGGCAGACTATCCTTGGCCCTTCGCAGTCTGGGGTATAGACCTTATTGGGCCACTCCCCTCAGCCCCCGGAGGCGTGAAATTCTGCGTGGTAGCAGTAGACTATTTCTCCAAATGGGTCGAGGCAGAACCCCTAGCAACTATCTCGGCAAAAGAAGTGCAGAAGTTCGTATGGAAGAACATCGTATGCAGATTTGGCATACCGAGGGTACTAGTAGCTGATAATGGATCCCAGTTCATAGACAAAGGATTCCAGGAATTTATCAGCGACCTCGGAATAAAGATGCACTTCGCCCCAGTAGCTCACCCCCAAAGCAACGGGCAGGTGGAAGTATCGAACAGGACCATAAAAGATGGCCTGAAAAAGAGACTAGGGGAAGCCAAGGGGAAATGGCCGGGAGAACTCCAACGTGTATTATGGAGCTACCGAACGACGCCCCGAAGAGCCAAAGGGGAGACTCTTTTCTCACTCGTCTTCGGAACAGAGGCCATTATCCCAGTAGAGATAGTTCAACCTTCAGTATGGGTGCAAGCATTTGATGAAGGTGGTAACGACCTCGGTCTGAGAACCAATCTCGATCTTGTGGCCCAACACAGAGAAATAGCCGAACTGAGAAGAAAAGCTTCCCAGCAAAGAGTGGCCGCGGCTATAAACTTACGAGCCAGGCCAAAAGAAATCAAGAAGGGAGACCTCGTTCTCCGAAAGGCCGACTTCGCACCCCGAAGGCCATCCCACGGAGTACTTCGCGCAAACTGGGAAGGACCTTATCTGGTTCTCGCCGAAGTACGAAAAGGCGTGTACAAGCTTGGCGACGCCGAAGGCGTAGAATTGAAGAATACTTGGCACTCAGACGCCTTGAAAAAATTCTACGCCTAAGCTTGAGCGGAGGAGGTATATTGTACAAAAAATATTCTAAGTACAGAAGTATCTTGAGAAAATTTCTTAAGTACAGAAATGAACAAAATTCCGCGAAGATGCTCGCCATGATAAAGCGTAGATATGACTTTCCAAAGTCCCTTGAGCCATTGAGCCGCCACGCTCGGGAAAGATGGAAAACAAAAATATCGCAGAAGTACTCGCCGTAGCCAGCGCAGAGATAATTTCCTGAGCTCCCTTGAGCGAACGTGCTCGGGAAAATGGGAAGTGAAAAATCTCGCGGAAGGTTTTCCGAACTCCCTTGAGCAAATATGCTCGGGACACCTGGAAAAACAAAAATTTGACTGAAGGTTTTCCGAAGTCCCTTGAGCAATCATGTTCGGGAAAAATTGGAAATGCAAAAGCCTGCAAAAAGACTTAGTCAAATTTTCTCAGAGTCTTGTTCGGGACAAATGTGGAAATCGCAAAAGTGCAAAAAGACTTAGTCAAATTTTTCAGACTTTCCAAAAAGGAGCAAACAGGCTCGGCCAAGGAAGGTAAAAAAGTTTCTTTGATCGCAAGTTTTCTGAAGTCTCTTGAGCGAACGTGTTCGGGACGATGGAAATAAAGAAACTTGAAGAAACACTTAGCCAAAAAAATCTTCATTAAGGAGTAAGCTGCTTTACAATAGAGAAGTGCCCGAAGAAGGAATACAAAATAGAAGGGAAGGAAAAGGGGCCCTAAAATAGCCTAAGGGTTCGCGGCGTCCCGAGACCCACTCGCTTGCCCGCCCTTTTCCACCACCTTTGGCGCTGGAATTGAAGGAGGAAGGTTCAAATGTTCGACCTTGGACCATTCCCACCGAGGTCCCCCAGGAATGTTTAGAGCCTCCAGAAAAGAGAGGTCCAGATCTGGGAACCTCTGGAGGAGTTGATGCCGAGCAAGGCAGAAGCCGTCCTGAAAGGCAACCTTGGCCATTTGATCAGACTTGTTCTTCTCAAGCTCGAGGTCGTCAAGCTCGTCCTTCAGATCTGCGATCTCCTCTTCCAGCGCCTTTATCTGCTCCTTCCCCTTCGGATCCTTCTTCAAGGACACGACCTCGGCTACAAGGATGTTTTTCTCAGCTATCAGCGCCAGTATGATCTTGTTAGATTCTGACTTATCCTTTAGAAGCTCCTCGTTGGCGGCCAGCATTCCATTTATCTGCTCGTTGAGGTCAGCAATCTTCTGGGAGGAGTCCTTCTCAAGTTCTTCTTTCTACTTCCAGAACTCCTCCCGAAGGGCAGCAACTTTCTCCTTCACAGCATCCGCTAGCTGCTGGTTTTTGGCGATCAACTCCAGGCGTGTGGCCTTCGCCTTTTCTAAAGTATCTAAGGCCGTAGTTCGGAACACAGCCTCCCTGGCCACCCGAACTCGGAGGTAGCCAGCATACCCCAGCAGCTGCGAAGAAGATAAACGCAAGGTCAGTAAGAGCCAAACACTTAGGAAAAAATTGAAGGAAATAGGTCTGAAGAGTATACCTGAGCAGCATGCTCGGTAACTTTCACGGCGAGATCGTTGTCCTCCGGATAGGTCGCCACAATAGCCTTGAAGGAGGCCTCAGTAAGCACCCCCTTCGAAATTTCCTTCGCCATTTGAGGACAATCCTCGAAGTACAAATTCATGTCCTCCGTGAACGTCCAGAAAGGCTCCTTTGGTATCTTCCCTTGCGGGATTTTGGCGTCCCGAAGAGCTCGCTTCCGAGCATGTTCGGCCGCCCAGTCAGGGGTAGTCAACTCCCCTGCATGGTAAGAATGAGAGGGAGATTAAAGACAAAGAAGACAATCCAGAAAAAACAAAGGAAGTACACTTTGTTTGGAAACAAACCTGGTGGAACCTCGACAACGACGTCCTCGGAGTCCTCGGCCTCCTCGGTCGAAATGCCCTTGCCCTTCCGCCTGCGCCGCTCCTCGGCAGAAGGTACTTCTACCACTACATCAAGGAGGGCCTGCGACGCAGTAGGACTTTGAGGAGGGACGTCGGTTGAAGGGACCTCGGAAGCAGCAGCCTCAGGCGCCGGAATTTCGGCTGTCCCAGGCTCCTCGGCAGTCTCCTCGGAAATTTCTTCTAGAGGAACCTGAGCAGCTCTCTTTGCCCGTTTCCTCGAAGGACCCGCGCCAATAGACTTCCGCCTTCGGGAAGCCGCCTTCTTCGTCTGATCGTCCTTCTCCACTTGGCCGGAGAAGAGGGACTTGTAATAGGCGGCAGTGTTGTCGCCCATCTCTGAAACAGGAGAGAAACATCAGCGTAAGTCCGAGGAAAAAACAGCAAAGGAGTAGAAGATAACTCACTTTCGACAAATGTTTCGAAAGAAATTTCCTCCTTAAGAAGCTTGACCAACCAGGAATCCTTCCCGGCGATGGCAGGAGCTGGCATCTTGAGGTCAGTCTTGTGCTCCTTTACCACCTTTAATTCCAGAAGGACCTCTTCGGTCATCAACTTCCAGTTGATTGGAAAAGGGTAAAGGGCGCACGGAGCGACCTCGGGATCCCAGTCAGAGACAGCCCGAATGCGGGCGTCGAAATCCCCGAACACGGGAGCCAACTCTGGGGTCAGCAGCATCCTCGGGTCAACAACGTCCACATCCAGTGTTCCCTGAGCCCATTTGGTCAGAACGTACGACCAGG